>JAFEJD010004315.1:0-12769 GCA_018296065.1 Blastomyces percursus
TGAGTAAGCCTGGCACGGTTACTTCATAATTTAACAAGTATATTAATCTTGGGTTATCTACCTCCTGATATTCTTACACCCGACCCTATGCTCACGTATATATATACTTATAACCATTTTATGTGCATCTTTGGTTTGTACTGGCTGTACTCCATATGTTATTTGCGGCCCAACATTCCTCTCGAACCCAGGAAGCTCAGCATCATCCGTATCTTCGCCTATTCCAGATGTCCACATCCCGCATAAGAAACATAGGACTATTGACTCCCACATGCATACTTGTTGTATACATATATAATATACATAGCGTTGAGACGCGCCTCCCAGGGCCTGAAGAAATTGTCAGCCGAATCAGCCCCCAACCAAGTCTCATCTTCATCTACTCATCCCATTCCTAGAGTAGAATCCATGATAGGATTGATGAAACGACGAGCGGCTGCGTTTCGTGTTCATGGAACCAGAATCCCCAACAGGCTCCTTCGGTCAATTCTGTCTCTCATTCATTGATTTATTTTCTGTTCCCGATATTCTCTCTTCCTCAGCTCATGTCCTTTTCCTTTCCTGATCCACTATGCAAACAAGAATAAGATATAGCCGGAGAAAGATAGGCAGAGGCGGACAAAGTCTATCAACACCACGGGAAACTGGTACTTGCTCGTATATGACGAAATATGGAGGGATGTATGGTACCTAGGTACATCATCAGTACTAGATGAAATCCTGCAGTATGAAGCGGTGCTCAGGGAAAGAGAGATGCGTATAATAATGGATTATTACTTCAAAAACGCCTAACTATAGCGCCCACAAATTTCAAGGGCGAGAGAGTCTTCTCTCCCCCTCCCCTCCACCCCCTGGCTTCTCCTTCTTTCTTTCTTTTTCACTGGTTTACAGCTCTCCCTTCTAAATTGACCAGCAGGAAACACGGGTGTCAGTCGAAGATTCGATATTGATTCTGTTCCATGCCCGGCACCCGGCCTGAGTGCACATTTTCTTGCGTGGCACGCACACACGCACCGGTGTTACGCTGGGTGGAATTGGAACGGGCACCCCTAATGGATGGGCATTGAATAATTTGCATGATAGAAGGGGTGAAGGGGGTTATGTTGTATGTTGAAATGCAGGAAGGCTTATGATGTAACGTATCATGCTATCGTTTGAGTAAAATATATTTATCTATAGCAAATCGGGCCGGAGGAGCGGAAACCTGGCGGGGTAGAGTAAACGTCTCGTGTGTGATTCATCCTCCCGCTTTGTTGAAATGACCCAAGTGCTTGGTGACATATGTACCTACGCTTGGACGGAGACCCCCGATCCCGATTGTCGAACTACTCACAGGCAGCAGTTATGAATGCTGAATTTTAAAAGGGATAGGTCCATCTTAACTGTGGGAGGACAGAACATTTTACAACCCCTCATCTCAATGGATCATATGCGAAACATTATCTCTGAAACCGTGTTCTGATGAAATCAGTAACTTGAATATGGAGGCAATAAGGTAAAATAGTGGATTGATTGATTTATATGAATAAAATGAAAGAAATAAAAAAGAAATAAAGAGCAGTAAATGATGAAAGGATGAAACATAACTTGTAGGAGACACAGATACAGTTGACAAGGAAAAAGAGAATAGAGACGGAGGACACAGAACATGCGGACGAACAGAAGGGCGAGGAAAAGAAGATCAGAGAAAAGCAGGTTTGAACAAGCAATGAGGATGGAAAGAGGGAAAAAAAATATAATTGGAATATAATGTATGAAGAAAAAGCAAGAACTACAAAAGCTTGATAGTTTGATTCTAGATGAAGAGATTTCACACACGCATGAAAGAGAAATGAACCATAAAGCCAACAAAGACGGAAACAAAGGCGACAAACAACAGACTAGACACAAATATAGACGTAGTTGTAATCCAGGGAGAGTGGGAGAGAGATATTTGAAGAAAGGAGAAATTAGAAAGAGAAAAAAAAGCATAAAATGGATGAAAAAAATATCAAATAGCGTGTAGTGGATAGGATTGGAAAGGAGTGTAATAGACGGGAAAAGCCGACTGTGAGCCCACCTGGCTTTGACAATTCTGAACGTTGTATTTTAATCGTCTTGATCCTCACCTAGACGCTCTCTTTCTACCCAACCATTCAAATATGGCTCGGGAAAGAAAGAAAAAAAAATCATAAGTAAGAGAAAACTGCAATCTTCGCATGCATTGTTGGATACGGGTTAATTTATGAGGGAATGGAAGGGCGAGAGGGCGGGGATTTAAAATGAACTGGCGATATAGGTATAGAATAGCGACGTAGGAATTTCAAAGAATGGAATAAGGACAGTTGAAAATGAAATAAGATAAAAATAAACAATATAAAAAGAGAGATAGAGAGGAGGTAGTAGAGGGGGCAAATATGGAAATAGAAATTGGGCAAAAACGAAAAAAATGTACTGCGAAATACGTGCCGAGAAATGAACAAGAAGAAAAAAGAAGAAGTATGGGGCAAAAAAATGGAGCATACAACAGGAAATAAACTGTAATTGAGGCTGAAGGTTCGCGCGGGGAATAATATATGTAGCGGTAAAAGGTGAAACGTATAAAGCGGCATTAGGCAGGTGACATTTGGACCAGAGTAAATTGCTGGGGCTGCCTTTCGTCCGGCTGAATAGGGAAGTACAAAAATGGTGATATCAGGACGGGAATACTTTTGTTGGCGGGGAGGGAAGAGAGTAAATTGCTGGCTCCTCGGGGACAAAACCTGAGCAGGAGGGAAATGGCGGTATAAGAAAAGTAGGTGGTTGGGGAGAATTTCGGTCCATTAAAGCAATACAGGAAGGCGAATTAAGAGTGAAAAGGGCGTTCTCGTGTTTCGAGCCTTCCATGGAGTTGAAAAGAGTGTCATCCAGCATCATTCTATCGATTCGTAGTGTATTTATATCTGTGTTTCTTCTGTTTTGGCTCTTCCTTCGAAAGCGGAGAATGATAAATTGTCTGGTTGCATGTGTATCGTGGTTCCGTTTTCGTATATATTATATATATATATATATATATATATATATATTTTTAAAAAAAATATGTTTTCCTTCGTTTAATTGCAGTCAACAATTCTTTGTTTTTATGTCGTTTAACGAAGTCTTTCATCATTTACATGATGGCGCATTTTGAGCAGCATCCCTGCCCGTCTTCACGGTCGTCCATTTCCATCTTTTCTGGGGCTCGGGATCCATAGCCGCCTCCCCCCGACGAATACGATGACATCTCTTTGTTATAGCGGCGAATTTCCCGTACGATATCGTAGAACGCGTTGTCAACATTAGTACGAGATTTTGCGGAGGTCTCGATGAATTTGCAGCCAAAGTCGCGGGCCAATGCTTCACCCTCTGTAGTTTCCCACATATGACCGTTAGTGCTGTAAACAGGAGAATTATATATAGCACAATCATCCGTTTTAATGCATTGTCAAAATCAGATATTCGATTGAAGGCCAATTCGTACCTTGTTCAGATACGACCCGTTCTTTCACCAAGTCGCACTTATTGCCCACAACAATGATGGGGAAATAGTCCTTGTCCTTCACGCGCAATATTTGTTGCTGATAAGTCATGATTTCCTCGAATGACTGTCTAGAAGTGATGGAATAGACTAGTAGGAAACCCTCGCCCGTCCGCATGTATTGTTCTCTCATTGCTGAGTATTCTTCCTGTCCAGCTGTGTCGAGAACGTCCAGCAAGGCAACCTCATCGTCGATAACGCATTGCTTCCGGTATGAATCTGTTTTCACGGAGTTTTGGTCCCAGTGTGAGTTACCATGGCCAGTTGTTTTTGATGGGGAAAGAGAGCAAGGAGACCACGGGAACGAGGCTGCCCACCTTCGATTGTTGGATCGTATTCATCGACGAAATGGCTCTGGATCAATTGGATGGTCAAACATGACTTTCCAACACCGCCTCCACCGACAACGACCAGCTTGTATTCTCGAAGGAACTATTGATAGAAAATGATGGAGGGACAGGAGTTAGTAAATATACCCAAAGGCGCCTGGCAGGTTATTTACTTCTACCCTTTCCCCTCGGGAAAGGGACATCAGGATGGATGGGATTGAGATGGGATTGAGAGGGGAGAAATGGGAGAGATGGGAGAGATGGGGATGGAGGTTGGCGTTGAGTTGATGCTACTAACCTTTGAAGCCATGGCGACAGTAATGTAGTTAGTTGGTTGTGGTGGTTTGGGGTTGCAGAGAACCGAAACTCGTGGGAGGCTTGGACTACTACTACAAGTCCAGGTGAAGGGGAACGATGACGACAAAGCTGACGACAGAAGGTTTCAATTGTAGCCCTTGGTGGAGAGACTGGCTTGAGCGATAGTGGAAGGGAAGAGAGTGTTGTTCTAGGGAGGAGAATGGGCGCCAAAAAATTAAACACAAAAACTACCTGGCTACACCGGGGGAGCGAGAGTCCGCTTGAGGCCACAGAAACCAAAAGTCAAGCCTGGACACACAGTCAGGGGGGGTGAATTGGAGAGAAAGTTGGATAGTGGGTGGCTGGACGTGGGGAGGAGGAGAGATGATGGAAGAGAAGAGGTGAGGTGAGGTGGGAATAGAGCGGAGGGATGGATGGATGGATGGATGGATCAGTTCTGACGGCGCTTCTTCACCTCCTAGGCGGGGATTTGTCGAACTGTGGTCTGTGGTGTGTCTGTGGTTTGGCAGTGGGTTCTGGGTCTGGAGCAGACCGGAGCTACTGTGTTAGGCGGGCTTAGGGGCGAACTCGGGGCAGTTGGGGCTGGTTAGGGGGTTGCGGTTTGGATGGTTGCGGCCAAGGATTAGTGGGTTTAGTGGTTTAGTTGGGTTAGTTGGTTTAGTCGGTTTAGTGGAGAGTCTAGTCTGGTGTTCACTCGCAGAGTGCGTGGCACAGAGTAGAAGACTACTGCTACTACTTAGGGAGTTCAAGGATCAGGGAGCGCGAGTTACCCTCAGGTTAATCAACGAATTACACATTGCATTATATATTACAGCCCAAAATGCTACATTCCTCCTGCTGCTGTTATACAAAGGGGGCTGGCATTGTGTTGCCTGTAATAGGAGATTGCCATTTGTGCCCTGGGCCGCCTAGATGTCCCTCTACGCCCATGATACCTCCACCTCATCTCCAGGCTCAAACTCCTTATACATACAACATGTACATGTACAACCTCTGGTGTACGCAGAATATATCTGGGTAGATATATCTACACAGAACACATCCATACATAGCTCCAAATATCCCCAAACCACCTTTCCTATTCATCACCCATTAATGAACCCTATTACCAATGATCTCCATCCATTCGTCCCCATCAGAGGCGCGATCACAGACTACTAAATTTATTAGCCCAATCGCCCACCCACCTGTTCGCTTCTAGGGTTTGTGTGCCCTGGCTCCCCGCGCGCTGCTCTCATCCTGCATAGTTGCAGTTCGAAAGTTAACCTGTTGCGTATGGTCCAGTCCTCCCGCGCTAGCTGCACCCCCAAGCGCTGCATGGGCTTTTTTTTTCTTTTCTTCATCCCTGGCTCAGTCAACCCTTTCAAGTCTTCGTATTTGACCGCCCCTTATGCACAGAGTCGTGGGCAAAAATGCAAGGGCATGTAACTTGAACCCGCATTTCTAGCTCTCTGGGCGCTCTCATTCGCACCAGTCCAAGACGCTACCTCGAACGATGAAAAATAAGAAAAAGTAAAAAGAAACGATAACCCTGCATAACATGCACACCAATGACATCTCCTCCAGTCGAGTCGGCAGTCCAATTCGGGTGGAGACTGCTCCGCTCGCTGCTCATTCGTGCGCTCCGCTCTCAAGCTCCCTATTCGCCCTTTGATCGCGCCCTGGTGGTAAGTGACTAAAGTGCATATCTTAGCAGAGGGCATTGTCAATCCATTATTATCCTACGAGCAATTGCTCTGTTGCCCTCCTTTTTGTAACCTTCTCTCTTTTTCTTCATTCTCGCCTTTAACATCTGCCTGTTTTGATACCAACACTAACTTCGAAACTTAGAGGATCACGTTCACTATGTACATACATACGGGCTGGCCGTAACGAAGCCGGAGGTTAAAGGAGAACACGAACAGCGTTCCAATGGAACCCTTTTTTCCAATCCACTCTTCTTGTCCCTGAAGCAGCTGTCTGGCCAATTGGAGATGGCTACTAAATAGGAAATCATGATGGTATCATCGTTCATGCGAATTTGCTAGCAAAGGCTCCCCAATCTGCTTGCTCCGCTACACGCTTTATGGCCCAGGTTTCATTATTTGGGACAGGCCAAGTTTGGGGTAAATTTACATTAGCTAATAACTGAGGACCCGATTGCCCACCATAATCTTGAAAATCTTCAAAAAGAAAGTCCCTCAACGGCAGAAACAAACGTCATCACTGTCCGCCGCTCTGTTTTGGATAGATGCACGATATACTCTGCAAAAGCCCCTAATATTCTCGTCTCTGGCCAAGCGCCTATCTTAGGATGTCAACAATTTGCACATGCGATGCATGCAGCACGAAGCGCCAAGCAAACGAGTAGTTCGGGTCCCAGGTATCTGGATTCTGAGATAAGCATTCAAGCGTTAAAAAGTCACCGACGAACCAAAGTTGAGGTTTAATAAGGGCGTCGACCTCATCTCCACTTTCTCTGTATTCGAACTTGAGATCTGTCAAGAGTTTGCACATGCACAGTACTCCGTAGTGGAAACTAATCTAACGTGGAGGTCAACTTTTTATTGACGGTTGGAACCATTACTGTACGAAAGGAAGATAACCACGCAAGTTTATTGGAAAAGGGATGGAGAACCAGCATATGATTTATTTATGGCAACATTCCGCGGCATTATTTCTGCGCTATTTGACGACGCCCTGTTTCAATGCCGGAAAACCCGCAAAGAAAAAAGAGAACTCACGATCTCGTCCACTACTAATTAAGTGCAGCATGAAGGGAAGGCCTGGAGTTACCCCGCGAAATTCTGTGCAGAAAATCGATCAGTCCGGTCTGGGACTAATTTAGGCCATCAAGGCTTTGATATGTCAGCGCCCAAAAGGCTCGTACAGCAAACACCAGCACTGGCGGGATCTTCAAAGGACACCGTACCAAGCAGTTTATCCTTTCTTTTCTGACAGCCGGTCCTTTTCACTGTTGGAAGAAATGTTTCATAGTTATGGGACACGGCGGGAGTGTGCCCAAGGATTTTCCTAGCAACATAAGCTTCCCGTCACCTGACTTAGCGGGGGTTCTTCGCCTAAAGAGTTCTTGGGGAGTTTGTTGCATTTCTTTTTTTCTTTTCTTTTCTTTTCTTTTCTTTTTTTTTTTCGCGAGTTAATTGGAGAAATAATTCTTCTTCCCTTTAAACTATTCTTCCTTGAAACAATCCAAACCCTTGTTTTCTAGCGGGCCGGTCTAAATCGCATGATCGGGAAGCTTCTCTCCTAAAGAAAGAGAGCAAATGACGAGAGTAATTATCCCTTTACTCTGCGGCATTCTCGTCTATAAATTCTACCTTTTGAGAACAATATATCTTCTCTATACTACGTATTCTTCTCTATACTACGGGGAAGAATAGATGTTCCATGCAAGGATGAGATGGCCACCTGAATGATGCTGGTTTTGTCCGTTTCAGAACCGAAACATCAAGGCAGCAATTGCGATTCTCTCACACCCACATACCGAAAAGTAGAAACAAAGGGTCTTTACGCATTCGTTCGACAATGTGTCAGTCGCCTCCTTTGATGGTTGGAGAGACGTTTCGCCGTTCACCAGCGCCGGACGCCAACCTGATATGTGAAATATTCCACGGCCACCATATAAAATCTTAAAGGGAAGGGGTCTTAGGTTTGTGGGGTTGGGGGTGACTGGGTGCCATTTCCAAGGAAGCCAACTTGAATGCGTATCTAAATAATCTAGCCGTGTTGCATGTATGTGTGTAGGTTGTTTCTGTTCTGCGCATGTGCTTCTCGTCGGGTAGATACGATCGATCGGTGCGTTCACATATATTTGGAGGACCTTCATAAGCACTCACTTTTACCTCACTCAAGATGCTTTGCAAAACAAGGGAGAAAGGGGGTGAGTAGAAATAATGGGTTGTGACAGAGTTGGATTGTGAGTAATAGGTTCAGAAGTAAATATGTACATGTCCGGAGTACCTAGGGAGGTGGTTCGGTTTTCACGTGCAGATTGTATATGCAACGCGTGAATGTGTGACTATCCTGTAAATCCTTTACTATGCACTGCTGCTGCTCCAGCTGTGGTGGTTAGGTAAAAACTGTGAAGAACTCAAATAGGATGCCCAGAAACATCAACCCCCCCTTCTTTTGTTTTTATTTATCTGGCTCTTGTTTCGCATTAGCATGCAGGGAGGTAGATGAAACAAGGGGCTTGTGTCAAATCAATTCACGAAGCACTTAGGGGTAGGGGTTTTCAACATAGTATATGCTGTCGCGCAGCCGAGGCGGCGAGGTGGTGGGAGCTTTGTGAGCGATAAGAAGCTTGATTAATTAATTTGAGGGAGCGATCGCTCGCCGCTGGGCGGAAGTTATCGAACTAGTTAACTAGTTAATATGGATTAATGTTACCTAAGCAGATCGGAGTGTCTGACATAGGTAATTATTCATATGTGTGACTGTTTTAGGCTGAAAGGAAACAGGAGGAGAGTCAATGAAGTCTGGCGGACGTGGATATGTGTTGCATATGTAGGGACGACGACACTAACAGCTGCAGGGCCTGTTGAGGAGAAGTAATAACCAAAACTTGGAGAGAGAATGGCACCGGGGCGGTTCAAGAGGCACATTAATATGATTCAAAGATACGCTATCTGTCTATAGCGGGAGGCGGAGAGGGAGTAAACTATTTTCTCTCGCGATGAGTAGGAGGGCTACTAGCTGGAAAATATGCTTTTTAATATAGCTACAATTCAATCAGTCATAGAATGAATTGGTCTAGATCGTCCTTCGCCTGTAAACGTCGATATATAGCAAACCCAATCAATCTCATTTTCCTTATTTAAGGCTCACCACCTCATCTTCGGGCGGATCATCCTCATCCTCCTTCATGACTCTCCGCCCTTCCACATTCTTCTCCACCTCATCAATGAGGCTCTCCATGTACTTCAGGTCCTTGCCAACCAGCGTCACCGTATTCCGCTTCTTGCCCCACCGTGGATAACTCCCCACCTTGATGCCGTGCGGCTCGACCCTAGCCGCCAGCTCCGTCAGATACGGCGCAATCGTACTCTCATACAATGGCGTCGCGAACATGAGCCGATGAGTCCCTTCCCCATCTGGATCGGCCAGGCGGGGTTGTAGCAATGGCTTAAGCGCATTGCACAGGCGCTCGAACAGCAGCGGCACGCCGGGGAGGATATACACGTTCCCGTTGACAATGGAGACGGGCAGCCAGAGGTCGTCCGCGACAAACAGGGCCTGGTCTTTCAGCGGGATGGCTTCATCTACGGGTATGTGGACCATGCGCAGTCGTGCCGTGAGTGCCGGTGAAGGGCTATCCCAGTCGAAGTCTCGTTGCGCCTGTTGCGGTTTGGAGAGGTTGCGCATTCGTGCCAGGGCCTCTTCGTGTAGCTTTAGCTTAAGGCCAAAGGCCCGTGCTATTGATTGGTAGGTAATGTCATCGTGGCTGTTCTTATTGCGGGGTGTATGTGGTGCTGGGATCAGATAGCGGAGAGGTGGGATAGGTTGTCTTCCGGCCCCACCAGCGCCCGCCGCCCGCCCCCGCACACCCAACAAGTTAGCATGCATATGTAGCGCAGTGAGAAGACTGAGAGGTGGAACAGGGGCTACGTATGCATTTGTTGACACATAGGACATATGAATGCTCTCCATGCTTAAGAGGGGAATGACAAAAAAAAAATGGAAGGGGGGATAGGAAAACGAACGTTGGGCCGATTCCTCCGCTTGTTACAACGAAGTCGTATTTTTCGCTCATGCGTTTTACCGCTTCGATAATCTCGCTCTCATCGTCCGCAATGACTTCTATGCGCTTCAGTGACACACCCATTGAGAAGCAGTACTTTGCGAAAAACGGGGAATTGGTGTCGACAGTCTGGAAGGAGGGGGTTACCCCCGGTGTTAGCGTAGCTGCTTTTTGTTATTTATATCGATGAAACCAATAGATACACGGTCCCCAGTGCCCTGCAAAAGAAAACGCACCTTGCCGCCTAAGACCTCATCGCCAATTATCAGACATGCTGCTGTGTGTATCGTTTTCTTGCTGTTCGCCAGCGCTGTCTCCGTATATGATGTCATGGAGAGTAGAGACCTAATTGAACGGGCGGCTCTGGCAGCAGGAATATGTACGGAATTGGGTCGTGGGCGGGAGAGATGTCTGACTAGCTGGTTGATGCGGGGAAACATTTATCTTGCGCGCGCAGACAAGAATTGGACAGCGAGAGGTTACCGGAATTTGGCTGGATGGGGTGTTTATCAGCTTGGATGTTTGTAGGGAAATAAATGAGCCGAAGCTGGCCCTGATCGAGACCCGAGCAGAAGCGAGCGGCTAAGAAGGTGCAGCATTGCTCGCGGCTAACTCCCTCCCATCTGCCCCACCATCACCGTCATCCACCAACCAGCCTTGGAAACATATCAGACAAAAAGCCCGCATCTTGTCAGCCGCCAGGGAACGAATACTATTCAGCTATTGACATATTTGTCGATAATCCCCTGTGCCTCTCCCATCCCCTTAGTTTCTATATACATCATACAGCGGTTCGAGAGAACCACCCTGTAACCTCTCCAAGATGGTACCCCGCTTACCCTAAGTCATCTGCTCAGATCCCATTAACAGCTAGGTCCACATAGCAGCTAACATGCAAGTAATAATTATACAGTCCGACACCAGATTATATTCCTTCTCCCCGGAGACAAAAGAGAAGCTTCGCAAGTTTCGGCTGGGAACGTCTAGAGCCAAGAATCCTCAAGCTATCATCTGTACATCTACCCTCTTTCCCCTATCTGGCGGCCCCATTGCCCTTGAATAATCATACACGTGCTCCTATATATATACACACACAAAGAAAAGAGTCTTTACTATTCATTTTCATTTCATTTGTCTGGTCATATACCCAACGTTACGAACAGAATGGATAACCGGAAACCATATATTGGCTCCGTGAGCCGCAGATATGATCGATTCGAAGAGCCAAGAGGTCCGTCCTGCCGATGACGAAGTATATAACAAGATGGAGGATGTTGCAGACGAGCTTCCGGATTCGTCACCCCGGTTTATCCTGCTCAGTTATCCGCTCACGCTGGTAAATGCCCTCCTACCTTCCTTTCATCACCATGTGCACTATCTTATACGGAACAAATGGGGCGTGTCGGCGACGCAAAACCAAACATTTTTCAAAACCGATAAAGATTTCTTTGTCTCTGCTCCGAGCCGCCTAGAGTCAATGCTAACATTAACTTTTCTCTCAACTTTTTCTGGGGAAATAATTAGTCCTCCGGCCGTGTCTCCGTTCCTTATGTCCTACTCTACTATCTACCAGAAAACTGCAACCCCTCATCGCGCATGATGTATGCTGGCGCTGTCGAGCTAATGAGAAACACCGCAGAGGTGAACAGGGTTATCGAAGTTGACAGTGAACGAGACGTGATTAATATCGAGGCGAAGCTGCAAGGTTCGGAATAGTCAAGGGAAACAAAAAGAAAAGGAGACAATACGGTAGAAATCTGTTCTATTCCTTGCAGTGGTTTGTCATTCTTCCCATTTTCGTTTCTCGAAGATGCCTCCATACTGAGAAATTCGGGCGTGTAGTTCTTTTGGGGAAGTTCAGGGTACATATTTGCATTTCTTACACCACCTAACCCGAAATATCTATAGAGGCCACAGGTCCGGGGTTGAAATAGGCTTGTTGGTACAGGAAAGGCGTTTGCTTGATCTTGTTTTGCATTCGACCAATTTTGGTTTGCATCTACGTTTGTTTAATCTCTTGTCCTGTCTTGTGTATTAATTTATACGTTTATGGCCGTTCCTACCTCTACTTAGACGAGCAACGACGTCTTTTCTTTTTCTTGTCCCTTTTTTTTGTCCTTTTCCCCACAAAGGCCGGGTCACTTTGTCATCCCCCTCATTTCCATTGGTATATTTATATAGCGACTTATTGAGTATATGAAAGCCTGCATTTAGTTCCAGAAGATCCACAACTACTCCAATGATAATACTACTCCGACGGTGATATATAATATAAAATGCACTGCGGACCGAAGAGATGAACAACGGTATGACAAGATTTCCCAGTTCGTTACAGGGTCTTCGATTGCATTGTCTCAATTTATAAATTTAGCCACTTCTCTATGTATTTACAATATTATTTTGCAGCTGTTCATCACAACACGTTAAAGGTCTTATTCTATCTTCTTTCCGTGAGCTGTCGAAAGAGGCATTTGATATCACCACCGATGAACATGTCTATCCCATCATTTTATGATGATTTCTTGTACATGGCTGTGGGTGATGCCTGGAGGATATTGTCAGTATGACGCAAACGATTTTTTCTTTTTCTTTTCTTTTCTTTTCTTTTTTTTTTTTTTTTGAAATCCTAGTTTCATGGATCACCACCCCATCCAAAGGATATGCAACATACCTGATGCTGAGGAAATATTAAGGTGTCGGCGATAACGACGTTCTCCCTACGGCCAGCTGCGAAAACTACAACTTCAGCGATATCATCGCCCGTGAGAGGCTCGCAGCCACTAGGTTTTGTTAATCAAGACATTAGCGCACAATTCAGTGGAGCGAATTTTTTTTTTTTTTTTTTAT
>JAFEJD010004317.1:468-21050 GCA_018296065.1 Blastomyces percursus
CCTATGTTTCTCTACCACAGGTAACCTGCTTGCCTGTGTCTCACACCCCCTTGCAACGACCTGTGCTCGCCCGTAGCACTACAATCAGAATCTCCAGGAAGGAGGATAATTTGTAAGATTTAATGTAGAAGGGCTTCGGCCGACTAGACTCCGTCAGGCACAATACACTAGCTACCGCGCTGGCGCGCCTGATACCCTTGTGGTCGGGCCGGTCTGATTAGTCAGCCGCTTACGGCCTCCAAGGCGTTAACTAAAGAATTCATCATCGCCAATTGATGACCTCCTAATCGGAGAAATGATAATCCTCCAATTCCTATATGTATACTTATATTTACAGTCTCCATATATATCCAATCCAATTATATCCTCCGGGGCATATATATATATATATATATAGATAGATAGATAGATAGATAGATGGATAGCGCAACCATCGAAAATCTTAGATATAGAAACTCCCTACATTCCCCAGTATAATCTCATAAGCAGCATTCCTAAAGTTATCCGGTATAAGCTTCGAGCTCCAGTCATACATATTCAATAGCTTCCTCCCATCGCACCAACGGGGCCATTCGGGTAGATCCGTCCCATTGTTCGGGTCCTGCCCGTGGATGAAAGCTAGATAATATCCGTGGAAAGCCTTGGAGGCATAATTGGGCAAAATCCCAAAGAATACCTGTACAAGATCGCTGCCGTGAAAAGTGCCTAGGATTGGCAATCCGTATTCATACGAAGAGAGGTAGGACCAAGTCGGCACGTCTGGGTTGATGATGCTGGATATCTCCAGCACGGAGCGCCGGCTGAGTGTGAACGTCAGGTCGCCGAGGATGGCAGCCAGGCGCTTGAATTGCGGATACCAGTTGTTTAGCAGGCCCGTGCGGTGCGGCGCACCATACTCTGAAATGCTGGAGTAGATGGAGATCAGTTTTGCAATCAGCTCGTCGCTTGCGCGGTGGAAGAAATTAGTCTTGAGGTACGTTGCCAGCTGTTCTTTGGTGCGGATGTTGGATTGGACGAGGGAGAAGAGCGTGCCTTCATCTTCCTGGCTGCCGAGGATGAAGGGAACTTTGGCGATTTTGCCTTCCAACAGCAACATGTCTGGTGATTTGGTGAGGACGGTTCCATCGGGTCGGGGAAGGTATGACAAGGCAATGGAGGTATAGCTTAGGATCCCTGGAACCGCGTTCATGGCGTTAAGAAGTTTGTCGTAGTCGACCTCGCGGAGGCAGTTCAAGGTGTCAGTGGAGCCCGCGCATCCTGCTTGCTCAACGACCGTGTTATAGACCTCCTGTCCCTTCGCGGTATCCACGGGGTCCGCCGGAACAAGGCTGCCAGAATTCATTATACCTCCGCGGAATAGTGGTTTGCCTTTGTAGGTGTGGTCTCCATCATACATCAGCATCTGATCAAATACTGAGATTGCTCCCGCAGATTCTCCCCAGATTGTCACTGCATCCGGGTTTCCACCAAAGGCTGCTATGTTGTCTGCAACCCATTGAAGGCCCAGCCTCTGGTCCAAGAGGCCTAGGTTTGCAGAGCCATCTGCGAGAACCTCCTTTCCAGGCAAGAATCCCCAGCCACCCACACGATAGTTGACTGATACTGCGATAATTGGCTTGCCCGCCTTTACCGATGCTGTAACCCAGCTTCCAATGTCAAATAGAGCATTCCAACCCAGCTGGAATCCTCCTCCGTAAATCCAGAAGAGCACAGGTAGATTATCCGATTCAGTGGTTCCCACTGGCCGGTGAATATTGAGGTGCAGGCAGTCCTCTCCAGCATTCAGGATTTCTTGGAACAAGGGTGTATTCAAAAGTTTCCCGAGAGGTGCGGTAGGGAGGGAATCATTCAGGTTAGTGCCGAGGAAGAACTGCGGGCAAGCCAACCCATTTTCCTTTGCTTCGTACGTCCCGAGAGGTTCCGTGAGCGGCTGTGGTGGTTTCAGACGTAGTGGCCCGACAGGGGGTTTGGCAAACGGAACGCCAGGAAAAACTTCGATCCCGAGTCTCTTTCCGCCGATAATTGTCGCTTGCGGATGTGAGATAGTAACTGTCGGGGAAGCAGCGAGCTTTGCAACAGAAGCCTGGATGAGCGGCGCAATGGCCAGTGCCAGAGCCCAGATGAGTTTCATAGTGGAAGGGCCGCAATTATACTGGAGGGTATTGATGCAATCCCAGATATCCCAGAGAACCTAGCTATCTTTTGAGAAGAGAACCCGCATACTCTTTATATAGACTTGTTGACTCCATATTTGGGGGGTATTTCCCGACATCCACATCCTATCTCACGATGCCCCAGAATACCCCGTTGTGGCCCTCCCCATGATTATGGGGTAAGAAATTGATTTCACCGCATGTGGCACCTCGGCATAGAAATTTTGTTTCCTTTAAATAATGGTGCAAAGAGTTAGCTTCTGTGGGAAACCTAGTAATAATGAACCGCCGTGTGTGATCATCCGTCTATGTCTGTGCATTATCTGCATAACGAACGACGCTGAAAGAAGATTAGTGAACTATCCCGCGCTAACAGGACATGCGAGGTTTTAGCGCTGCGCTTGAGCAAAGATTTTCACTACGCAATTCCCCATTTGGCATGGCTGCTCCGTTCCACCCCGCAAAAGCCAGGGGTCGCGAACCTTAAGAGGGGTTTAGCATGTTCGTCCCAGGAGCCTTAGGACGATGGATGGACTGACTCGGGGTAAAAGGGCGAGGGGCAGCAAAGGGAGTGGCGGCGGAAGTACAGCTCTCCAGGCGACTATGGCAATTTCGATATTAACCCCTGCAGAAAGGGGATCTGTCTTTTGTAAGGCTAGGGTAGTAAGGCATGAAGACGAAATAAAAACAAAAGTTAGGGATCTGCACGGTTGAGGAAATCCAGGGACAGGAATTCCTTTCGCTTCTTTTTGACAGGCAAAAAGTTGAGACCTTGGCTCCTTCGTGCCCCTTCCCCTTAATTAGAGCATTGTGGCCTCCCATTTTGATCCCAAAGCTTTATAGACCATGACCAAGTTTGTACGGATAGATTATTGCTTTCGAAAAGAAGCATTTCTAACCGATGAGTTAGGTCCAACTGCAACATGAAGCCGCTTCTAACCCGCCTTTGGACTGAAAAATCTTCATCAAGCTACCATTTCAGCACTTAGATATGTTAATGGAATGAGATCTTAACTCACATGATACATGATACTGCGGGATTCGCACTAGTTAGTGTTAATCGGTTAAGATTCGGTGAAAGAAGCCGCCGGCCTGGTAAAAAAGCCTGCTGCTCAACGATATCAATCCACCTAAGCTTCAATAAGGGGCGGGCCTATCTGGAGACCGCCATCGTGTTGCCTGTTCCCATGGGATTGCTGGCTGGTTACTCCGCTTGCCCAGTACCAAGCCTCGCCATCTTGTCCTGGCTTGAGAAATTCACTGCAAGAAACCGGAGATCCCACTAGCTCTCCCAGGCTATTTAGTGCATAAGCGAATGCGACCTCAGCTACAGTACCAAGGTTCTCCAGGGGCCCTATTGGAGGGAGAAATGCTTGAAGCATATAATAATAAGTTAGCAGAATATACACCGGGTATGGAGCCGATGTGAAGAATCGCTGAATCATCGAGCGGGGAGGAATTTCTTGGCGGTTCGGCTGAACATATCCCCGTAGCCACACCTCGCTGTACATGTACTTGCTGCAATCACCAATTCCAACATCAATCATAAATACGCCGCTGGCAGTGACAGTTCAATTGACCGAATTCGCACCCCATTTTGTTGTCTGATATGTACTGCACCATCCCACGTGCTAATAGAATCGCTTCCGTGTAAACCGCGGCTCTTCTACGCGAGCCGGGGCTTGTTTTTCCGCCGTTTGCGAGGCTGACCACCTTGTCGAGTCTTTGCCAGTTACGATTATTATTTCTTTTGAAGCGGTGTTGGGCTCTATGGACAGTCCATAGGCGACCGTGTCTATCCATAATGACACAGCTATGGAGACGAGCGGTGCTCCGAGTTCTCTCAGCCATGATCCCGACCGCCTCCTGGGGCAGAGAGAATCTCTAATTTTTCCGGGGTAAATTCTGTTTTCCAAATGCCTCATTGGCCATACGCATGGAACCTGCACTGGTGAACCATGAGGTGGTTTTTTCTGTAGATTTCTGGAAGCCTTCCACAAAGCTTTCAAGGTTTCCCAGCATAAATCAGCAGTATTGGGATGACAGGCGTTCCATTAAATTGGATCTGCCTGTAGACCTAACCAACGGCTTCTCCCTTATGATTCCCGTGGCATCTAGTGTCCTGATTTACGCTCCATGTTGGGATAGTTCATAAATTAAGTTGAAACAGAGAATTTACGCAGCTATAGCAACAGGCTACCAGTTAGCTGATAGAAGCATGCGCCCATCCCATCCCATACGATTGTTGGCTGATGGCGCACTAAGAGAGTTTCAAGCTATTGCTCTTTCTCGCCTTAATTTGCGCGATTTGCTGGCAACACACCTTTTGATAGCGCCTAGTGTGCACCAATGGTCCCTTGCCAACAGGAAGCTCCTGAGCTCCTACTTTAACTTTGACACGGGCCTGTATGCCGTGTCTCAGTTCGCAAGACCCCAATGACTCACGGAGGAGCAGGCTATTTCTACCCCTACCTCACTCTGCAGATACGGCAAAAATCCTACGTGGCTCCTGCATCCAAATCACATGGAGGAGTAACATGCCAGACATTCCAGGTAAGGGGCCACATTAAACTTTCAATGCAGACAAAATTCACAAATCTGATGGTTGATGGCAACTAGGTGCCGACAGTTGCCATGCCCTTGACTCCTTATCCCCCTGAGACTAGTATAGAAGAATGATGTGGTCCCAGGGCTCTTCATGTCATTTTGAGGAATTGACACGACAATTTGGATGTGGTGAAACAAATAGCTGGAATAGCATAGATTCCAGTGTGGATGGTCATGCCTAATCCTATGAATGCCCGAGGAAATGTGTTGGACATGTGGAAGTGCTCTTCTATGCACCAGCTGGCTTGAGCTCTTCAATGAAGCTTGCAGGCTTCGGCTGCAGTATCGATAGGAAGGGAAATGTCAGGATCATATGATTTCCAGGGATATGCCCCCTTTCAGCACTCTGATTGCACAGACTGATGGTATAAACAGATAGCGATGTGTCCGGACACCGAGCAGCAAAGGAAGGTTGTTGCCATAAAGGACAAACCCATGGCGGATTAACAGTTTTGAAGGATGTATCAAAAGCAATACACCACTACAAACCCGATAATATATATCTAGTTGAATTCAATGTTAAAATCAAGACAGGGCCACAACTTGAGGGAGAGAGGACACATCTGAGAGTCTTGGGAGAATATCAAATCTAAGAATGCTGGAGATGATATCTCCCCTGCAAAATATATTGATATTGCAGGATTCCGAAGGGACGGGAGCGACATCCAGTAGTAAAGGAGTAAATAACATAATAATAACTAGAACTTATGAGCTGACTACATTGAAACAATACGGATCGCTGTAGCTCTTATCTTTCTTCGCTCCCAGCAGAGCCTCCGCAAAGCCACGTGACACTGACGTAATCGCTCACGTGTTCCTGATTGCCGTGCGGGGAAGAGCAAACCCGGGAAGGCATCACATCCAGCTTCATCATATCCAGCTCCTCTTCTCGACTCCCTGCGCAACGCTACTCTGCCAACGCTGACTGAGTTTATTTGTTGTATTCCACTTATCGTTTATACCCACAAAGCCCCTGTTCTAGTACTCAATTATTCCTCCCTTCTACCTTGCCCCACACAACTGCCTGCTAGGGCTAGCTGGATGACTCCAATATGAGGCGGCTACCGATGAGCTTTCTCCGCCCCTTCAGGTCCCCGCTTAGGCCGCTCGACTGGAAAACAACGACAACTTCCCCCGTCCGCCGGAGAGTCCAACTGTCATATCTGGCTCTCTATTCCATCCACCGCCATCTTTCAACCTCCTCCCGATGCTCTTCTCCCTCTCAATTCCACCGCTCTGATTTCACCAACCAGCCCTTCACTGGCAGCTATGAGCCGGGCCTCCCAACATCCGGCCCATTGGGCTCCGCTCCCTCCTTTGGTGCTCCGCGCTTGACTCCTAAAATGCTCAAACAACATCTGGATCAATTCGTCGTTGGCCAGGATAGGGCTAAGAAGGTATTGAGCGTGGCTGTTTACAATCACTATCAACGGGTGCAAGAGCTACAGAGGCGGGAGGAAGAGGAGGAGGAATTGATGGCGCAACAAGCACGTCGTGAGTCGGTAGAAGCACATCCCGTAGAGAGTATGCCGCTATTGCTCTGTCGTATTTCCCAGATAACAATTGGGATACATGTTTGAGCTTGCTGCTAACCTGCTTTGTTCTTGATTCTCATCTCTCTCTAGCTGAATTTCCAGGTCAGCAACGGACCATTCATACCCAAAGAACTACCAATGATGACATAGCGCGATCAGGACCGCTCCCCGTCGACTCATCTCCTTTGACGCTGGAGAAGTCTAATATCCTGCTGCTTGGCCCATCGGGGGTAGGCAAGACTTTGATGGCAAAAACATTGGCTCGCGTATTGTCCGTGCCATTCAGCATGTCTGACTGCACTCCATTTACACAAGCTGGATATATTGGAGAGGACGCAGATGTGTGCGTCCATAGGTTACTAGCTGCTGCCAATTACGATGTAGCCCAGGCAGAACGAGGCATTATTTGCCTTGACGAGGTTGACAAGATCGCCACAGCAAAAGTTAGCCACGGAAAAGATGTGAGTGGAGAAGGAGTGCAGCAAGCCTTACTAAAGATCATTGAAGGGACGACTATTCAAATCCAAGCGAAACCAGAGCGAAACTCTCCCCGTTCGGGTGGATCACTAAATTCTAACCCAGGTAACGGCGGTGGTAATTTTGGAGGATCGTCTTTCACTTCAACCCCACCAGGATCAACTGGCAAAGCTGAAGTTTACAATGTGCGGACAGACAACATCCTTTTTATCTTCTCAGGCGCCTTCGTAGGCCTAAACAAACTTATCATGGATCGGATATCGCGTGGCTCCATCGGGTTTGGCCAACCTGTACGGGCATCATCAAACTCGTTTAGTTTCCATAATGCTTCACATGCAGCTTCCACCCCACCTATTCCAATCCTACCAGGTTCTGAGGAGGAAGCGCTATATAAGAAACATCTTCCTTTCTTTACCCCGGCGCCATTACAGTCTGGGTCCGGTGTTGACGAAGAACCAACCTACTTTAACCCGCTTGACCTCCTTACACCCCCAGACCTGCAAACCTATGGATTTATCCCCGAGCTTGTGGGCCGCATCCCCATCACCACCGCTCTTTCCCAGCTCACCCATCCTCTGCTGCTCCGCATCCTAACAGAGCCACGAAACTCCTTACTCGCCCAATACACCACGCTCTTCTCCCTCTCAGGCATCGAACTTCGCTTCACGACACCTGCCCTTCACAAAATAGCGAGTAACGCCATGTCAATGGCGACGGGCGCGCGAGGCCTGCGCACGGAAATGGAAATGATCCTCGGAGACGCCATGTTCGAGGCACCGGGCTCCAGCGTGAAATTCGTCCTCGTCACCGAAGCGGTTGCTGCGCGGAAGGAGAAAGCCGTGTACCTCGCTCGTGGGCAGGGTGGCAAGTTCCACGCAATGATCGCCGCAGAAGAAAGCGAGTGGGAAGAGAAGATGAGGAAACAAAAAGAGGGGGGCGGAAACAATAGTAATAATAACAACAATGACAATAGCTTTGAGCAGTGGAGGTCGCGAGCCAGGACAGATACGGCTATTGGCGGGTTTTCGTGATATGCATCGAAAGCTAGCTACCAGCATATAGGTTGGGTATGTTATAGAAGGACATGACCTTTATTGAATTGCCTTAGTCTCGAAGATGTGTCTTGTCGGCCTCGGTGCAAAACAAGACATCCCCATGACTAGATCGTGGCCTATTATACTTTTTTCTTGGAAACTCGTTCACGAATTCATCGTTATTTTACAGGGGATTCAAACGAGTCATCATCACTACTCGCTGCAGCATTGCATATCTATGTTTTGTTCCCTTAGTGATATAACGTATCCTTCCCCTGGTCACTCAGTTAAGACTCTCCAGCGTATTCCCTCCTCCCCCCTCTCCTTCCGGCTTTTTTTTTTTTGTTGCTTCTCTTACGATTTGTCCTCCCTCTTTTTTACTCTTCACGTTAGTCGATCCCCTCCCCCGATTATTCACTTTTACGCTCATGCTTCATGATGATTAAACTGGTTAACTGGAGTTGTTTGCCCTTCCCTTTCCTCTTTTTTACGTGTTTCGCATTTCGTTTTCTGTTCGTTTTCCATTGTTACATTTTTTTGCGGTTTTGTTTCACGACTTGCAGTTTTGTTTATAGGGTTAACTCCTTGTATGTTTTGGGTCGGGTTCGTCCATTTCCCACGGGTTTCAGTTTTTACTTATGCCAGTATAGTATGATTCAACATGAACATTAGTTAGTTGCTCACATAACTAAACTACCGAGTGTGTGTGTGTGTGTGTGTGCTTGCTGCTTGGGTGCTTTCCTATGACCCTCCCAGACCATGTCCTATTTGCTCTCTTGACGTGGAAATTGCTAAAAGCTGCAACCAACTCCTCAACACTTCCATACACGTACATATATACAACATAACTAGCATACATATCGCATAAATATGGTAGTCACAAAAAAATTAAAAAATTAAATAAAAGCATAGATAGAATAGAAAGTGGGACAAAATCACGAACCAAGGAACAGATTTCCCCCAATCTGATCCGGCCACCGAATACCCAGGTTCCCCAGCATGAAGAATGCCTGATACCCATCCCATCCCAGCTTGCACTGAAACAGTACCTAGGTACGTTTTGTCGGTGGGACTTTCCCGCCCTTATTGTCGCGGTCACGGTCACGGTTCCGGTTCTTGCCACCACTACTCTTACTGGCGCTGCCCTGTGCGGACGCTGTCATGAATTTTCGCTTGAAGTCTGGGTAATGCATGACTTCAATCTGATGGGTGGGGAAGCGCGAGGCGTTTGTGTTAAAGCGTTAGATCACAGTTTGCTTCTCATTATTTCCGGGAAGAAAAGCGGGTTGGTTGGGTTTGTTGTGGGCGGCGGGGTGGGGGGTTTGCTTCGTAAATACGTACATGAGTCCACGCCTGCCATCGCGGCTGCGGTTTGTGCGTGGTTAGTACCGCAAACCGCCGAAATCTGTCCGCATTGATCAGCGCGTAGCCTGCAAAATACTCAATGAGGTGATCAGCATCTCTCTCTTCTTGTGTTAGCCCCTTGGGGATATTCGGGTGATCATCCTCGCGTCGTGAGCCGTAATCCGGTATGTCGCGCGTCGAGATGAAGGGGTGGTGCTGCCCTTCATCATCAGTGAGTCCATCCAGCGAGTCCGGAGAATCCTCGCGCCGGTAAGCGTTATAGTGTCCCACGGGATATTTGGGAATGAGGCTATTGATCGTAAGGTACATTTGCCAAAGTCTAGAGAAAGAAAACACATCGAGACCAATTAGTCCCCAAAAGAGTACAACCAATGTGAGAAGGGAAAAACAAGGAGGTCCGGACACTCACGTATCGTCTGGCCAGCTCACGCAAATATCAGACAGCCAACGCTGTACGTTTGGCCGTAGAAACATCTTCCATGTCCCTCGAAATTTTCTTCTTATAAAATCTCCGAACCAGGAGAGCACATTTAAAGCAGCTTCTGGCGCCTTTAACATAAAGTCCTCCGTCATCAGAACAATCCCTCCATGTGGGAAAAGCCTTTGGAGGTGGCTATCGTGATCAAGATATTTAATCGGTTCAGCAAGGGAGATGCTAAACACATTCACAGGGGCTCGTAACAGTTTCGAAAGCATCGGTAGGTTTTCATAATGGATGAATTTCTGATGGAACTGTCATGGAGGATGGTTAATTTTGCTTGCACAGATGTATAGTTTGTGGAAAATTGAAAATTCTAAGTCTCACCAGTACAGTGCCGGTTGTTACAGTCTTGACAAACCTTTCCCAGTCACCCTCGATGCGATTAGAAAAGAAAACCATATCATAGTGCTTTAAGAAGAGTAGGACCTGTTGAAACTCGTCTTCCGCCTCACGTGGGAAATGCAGGTAAAAGGATCGTGCATTCTTGGAAGTATTCACGATGCTGAGCTCATCATAAGTGATACCAAACCTCTCTCGGAAAATGGATACAATATCCATGGGGCTATTGGCTGCAGATAACCTTTTCGACAGTGAAAATTGGTTTCCATCTTGCTGTGTCATCGACTCCATCGGCTGCGGATTCATATTAAAATAATTTTCCTCCCCGCCCGCGCTGCATTCACCGGCGTCACCGGCATGGTAGGGTGTTTCCTTAGCAGAGACGGGCCGAAGACTGCTAAAAGGAGAAAGACCGCTCCGTACCGCAATGCGGAGCCTCGCATGCGGATCCGCGTCCGACCCGTTCAAAAAACTCCAATCTGGGCAATCTGAAGCGTAGGCTACGATGACCGTTGGTATGTCGTCTTTTGGGTGATACCATAAGGCAGCCAACCGATTGTCCCTCAAGTAGTTTGCCACTTCATTAACTGCTGTGGAAGTATCATCATAACCAAGTACCCAACCATTGCAGTATTTTTTGTTTTGCCTCTGTAGAATTAGTCAGGTTCAAATACTAATGTTGTGTGCCAAGAAAGAGTTACGTACCCTATCACACAATTGTCTGTATTGGTCAAGGTTGCACACATTTTTAAAATGTATATCAATCCTGTTTTGTGATTTGAGGAGCACCAACTGCCAAATTGATGTTTTTGTTAGGCCTCCCAGCCTGACATCGCCTATTTCCTTGCTCTCTGGACCAAATCGGAGGTGGGCAAGCACTTCTGTCGGTTGGAACGATCGGAAACGGCCTCCTGTTCCTTGTATTCCTCTTGGTGTGGCATGATGGCTTGGTTTGACTGGGCCGGTTCCGCGTGGAGAAAATGCGGATGATCGAATGATACTAGTTTCCGAGTTATAACTATTAAGAGAGCCTTCATGGGACAATTTTGATGATGGTTGCCCCGAGGCGCGTTGAGCCTGATTGAGCCGAAAGCTACTTCTCGCCTCAGTTGACACTTCTATTCTGGTTGGACTATCATGGGAATGGCGGCGACTGTTAGCCTCATGATCGGGCTGATCTTGCTCAACGAACAAGCTTTCTAAATTGGGAGTGATACGCAAATCGGATGGTGATTCAGAAACTTGAGTTTTACTGTTCTGGGATGCAATCCATTCGCCTGGGGATCTCAATTCTAGTTGCCTTATATCTGGAGTTAAATCCCGCCGCATGGCTTTCTCATACCTATTTTTAGAGGACAGATTGCGGAAAAACGTTGAGTTTGGCCCCGTTTGTTTCATTGCTCGGATGGAAACACTCCTGTTGGCTGGTCCAGTGGGGGTCAAAGGTCCTGGGACTTGAGATGGGTCACTGACAGATTGTCTAGGTGATGAGCATGAAGGCGCCTGACCTTGCGCAGGAGACAGCAAGGCGTGGGACGAAGGGTCAGTGGATGATGAGGTTTTTAAATTTAAAATTGGCCGCGCTTCGTGACGTGTGGAAGCTTTCTGCAGCTTCTTTGAAGTTTGCATTTGCTTTGTTGGAGATACCGGTTTTGTGGATTGTGCGGATTTGAGGTTAGTTGCTGGAGCTCTGGCTGCGGAAGTAGCATCGCATTTATTCGTTTTGTTCGTAAACTCAGTCGATGGCAGCCGTATTGAAGAAGAAACCTGAGACTTGCTTTGGTCGCGATGAGATAGCGAGAGAGGGGCAGTCATTGCCGCCCCGTGTTTTACCTTGTTGTTAGACGAACGTTGTCGTTTCCTTCGTAATGACTGCCAACCCTCCTCTCCATTTTCTCCCTCCAAAACAAAATCATCGCCGACGATAAAGCCATCTAGGTCAGAGTCACTATCCCCGCTATCATAAGCGCCACTGGAACTGTCAGTTGAAGGGGACACCGCGAGACCTAAGCGAATCCGTTTGGCTCGACGCCTGCGTCGTCTGTCGAGTTTCGCGTTTTCAATCTCCTCAATCCTACGTGCCAGAGCTTCCACATCCACATCTAAAGATTGATGTTCTCCCGATGCAATTTTCTTCCTCCATTCCACCAAGGTGGTAGGATCACAAAAGGATTCCTCCGGCTCCCACGTTGCTCTCTCCAGAGGGTAGCCAGCCCACTTTACCAGATATGCATCACCGTTAGCAAAGCTCTTTTGGGCAAGAATAGATTCCACTTCATATTCCGACCGCGGCTCACTACCAACGGTTGAAGTGACTGAAATGTCATCGTCATCTATGGCTCCAGTTGACGCCTCCTTGGAAGTCATGGTAGAATCAAAAATTTTGGCCACTTTAATGCGAAAGGGCGGTAGCAGACAATACGGTATATGGCTATGAAAGGGTGGCGCATCATAGATTTCGACGCGTCGTGTTTCGTATCATTATGGCATAAAGGAAAAACCCATAGAGCATGAATGATAGGTCAAGGGTGAATTCCGGCCTTCCACGCACAGACAAAGAAATTGCGCTTGTGAAAAGGGAGGAATGGATGGCGGCAGATGCCCTTTCCAATGACGGGCTATTGGCGTAGTGTTCTGTTAGCAAACGTGTTCCACCAGCATTATCATCAACATGAAGTTATCAAACCATGTTAAAAATCAATATGCACGTGATGTATTTCTTGGCAACTTCTGGGACTTCATGCTTACTCAGCCACTTCCGTCCGTCTCAGGCTTTGCCACAAAAGTACCCACCCACTCACCCAGTACTAAAAGTACTCGCCAATAGAGGTACCAGGTACATGTGCCTACTATTCTGCCGCTCCTGGTCCGTCCATCTCGAACCTCAAGACAACACAGCTTCATATACCGGATATCTGGTTGCCTGCTTCTTGTTTTCTGTCAACACGCGACGCTTCCCGCCCCCCGATATTTACTTAACGCCATTGACTGGCAGACAGACTTTTACCTTCTTGCCGACCTAGCGCTTTGTCTCGAGGTATCTTGTGCCAGTGTCGCTCTGATCACGCAGAAACGACCCTTATTATATAACCCCTTTCCCCCAGAAGAGAGACTACGCTCTCGCCCTCCACATCCTCCCTCATGGCTAACGACGAATATGATGTAAGTCTTGCTTCTTGTTCTTCTCCGCTGCGTCTGTTTGTGTGATAATATCTAACGCTTCTGCAACTACTAGTTCCTTTTCAAAGGTACAGCCCGCAGGGCTTTGCGCCGCTGCCTCACGCCACCATCTAACCTCTTGACACCTTAATAATTATGTAAAATTTTGTTCCTATAACTAACCAAGATCCCCATTTCTCTTCGGAAACATAGTGGTCCTTATCGGAGACTCCGGCGTCGGCAAATCCAACCTGCTGAGCCGATTCACCCGCAATGAATTCAACCTCGATTCAAAGTCCACCATCGGTGTCGAGTTCGCAACCCGCTCTATCCAGGTAGACGGCAAGACGATCAAGGCTCAGATTTGGGATACTGCAGGCCAGGAACGGTACAGGGCCATCACATCCGCATACTACCGTGGCGCAGTGGGTGCCCTCCTTGTATATGACACCACTAAAGAACAGACCTTCGCAAACTGCGAGCGATGGTTGAAGGAGTTACGGGAACATGCCGACAAGAACATTGTCATCATGCTCGTCGGAAACAAGATCGACCAGAAACATGTGCGGGCTATTAAAACTGATCAAGGCGCTGAATTTGCGGGTATGTCGTAACTTGTTTCCCCGTCTCCTATCCATCCCCGGACGCCTAAAATAGGGAATCTCTTTACTTCCCAGGTTAACTAAACTGTATAACAGAGGCAAGGAAGTTATCCTTCATCGAAACGTCCGCCCTCGACGCCACCAATGTTGAGCTTGCTTTCCAAAATATTCTTACAGGTAACTCAAACTCACATTTACTATAACCAACTTACATTATTTTGTTTCTCATTCCTACAAGGTACAAAACAGCTAACAGGGCGCTTATTTTAGAAATCTACCGCATCGTTTCCAGTAAAGCGCTCGAAAATGGTAACTCAGGGCAGAACCCTCTGGGCGACCGCAAGGTTGTAGAAATCACAAAGTCGCAGGATGCAGATGCAAAGCAAAAGTGCTGCTAAGAAAATATAACACAGGGGTTCTAGATTACCGCTCTAGAAACATTCGCCTAGACAAGGCCCTCACTCCGAGTGAAAGACTAGTTGATGGCCTCGGGATTTAGATATGACTGAGGAATTTCTTTGGTAACGTTTGGGTCTTGGTCTGGACTGGACGTGTGGCGACTTCGCTTTGTTATTCTATCTTTTTCTCTTTCTTTTTTTTTCCCCTTCTACTTCACCATTTTTTCCCCGGTAACCAAGGCCGATTTAAACCCCAACCCGCTGTGTTTTCTGTATGTGTCATGCCATGCCCCATGCCGTGTCCTGTATTTACCTGCCTCGCATGTTTTTTATTCGTTTTCGCCTCGTCCGCCAATTAAACCTTCTTCTTTTCACTGTCATTCTACGGCCTAGGGAGAACAGCATGATGATGCGAGAAAAAGAAGATGACAATGGCTAAGGTGGAATGTAATTGAGGATGGAGTTTGATGGCGATGCCCCGATTTCCAGAAGTGAATGTTTATCGGCCCGGGATCAATGATTTGTGGGGTTGTGGGTTGGCCTTTTTTCTTTTTGCTTCCTCGTCATCATCAATTTTTACTTCATTCTTCTCCCAACTTTTTTTGGCTTTTCACTTCATCTGGTTACTTGACATTCTTCCCGCATCCCCCTTCCTTTCCTTTTGAACCCCAGTTTTACACCGTGTCGTTTATATACTCGCTGTTTCTTTTTTTTTTACCACCTTCCATTCTTTACGATCCATCTTCCCCCTTTCTTCCCGTGGCTGCTAATTATCCTTGCAAATATAAACTAGGTTTCTGTTGTTTGTTCTATTTCTTATCTCTCTTTCTAACATTTGTTACTTGGTGTGTGATATTTGTAGTGTGAGTGTGATGTGCTTGTGGAGTAAGCTATCGCTTGAATCGGTCCTTGACTCTGTCCGTCATAGACTACGTTTCACATTTATGGTTCTCGCCACCCAGTACTCAGTGGTTCACGGAATAACTCGAATCAAAATAATCGGCTGATTCACCTTATTTACGTGTTAAAACGGCCTAAAACAAAAAGTGGGTATGACACATCCATTCCAGATCGCCAAATCAAGTTAGATCAATCAAAACAAGAGAACGAAGCGGAAAAACGACAGCGAGAAGCTGAAAATTTCTATGTAGGACGGTATATATATCAACAACCCAGGGTGAGAAAGAAAGAACAGAAGAACAAAAACTACACTTTACAGAATTGCTGTCAGCTCTTCATTGTTGCAATACCCACTTCCCCATCAACAATCGAAAAATGCAGCTCCATATAGTCCCCTCCACGTTCGTTCATTACCCATTCAAGCGTCTGTCCGAATGTTTCGCCATTATTATCGAACCACTCTCCCATCGACCTTACATAGCTTTCCACCTGTCCCTTGAGGGGAGCATTTTCTCTCAACCATAGCACCTGCGAAGGGTCCAGCTTCATCATGTCCTCGACAACATAGTAATGGTGAATTTGGTCGCCCCAGCCCTCCGTTCCGGGCTCGTGGTAGAGGTCGGAGCGAAATCTCGTGACGTATTTGTTAACTGTTGAGATAATGACGTTATTATTGCTGGTATTGTTTTTGGCGCGGGATGTCAAGATCGCACGAAAATGGTGATTATTATTAGCGATAGATGGCGAAGCAGGAGCTGGTTTGCCGTGGGGGCCGAGAAGTGAGAACGGAACGGGCGGAGTCAGCGAAGAGTAATCTAGGTGGAAATGAGTGGACGTCGGTGTGTTCTCCAAGAACCTTTTACGAAACTTTCGCTGGATCGTCTCATTGCTCGGACAGATTTGGTTCTGCACAACCTCACGCATAACCAATCGAAAATCCTCTATTTCAGCTAGCTCGCTCGTAGACCAGTTATGCAGGAGTTCGGCGCGTTCATGGACGATAGACGGGAGCGTGCGACTAGTTCGCGGAAATAGTTGGCAGTGGAAAGTCCTTGAGTACAGCCAAAGACGGTACGCCGCTCGGCGTAGCACGAGGCGTTCCCGTGCATCCAAGAGTCGGCGATTTTCAAAGTCCACCTTCCATTTCTTAATCGGATATATCTCCTCCCATTTTTTGGCCACGCGGCCAACTTCGACAGCCTGCTGGATTAGAGAGAGGGATATCGGCGCCTCGCGGGGCACATGTGCAGGCTGACTAGCATTCTGAGTGATTAACTGTATTATATCCTCCAGGGGTCCGAACTCGGCATCTACGGCGTTGGCAAGTATGGGAAGCTTTTGCGAGGAAGCGAATACACCATGAAGGCGACGGCAGGTCAAGGAGAAATTCAGAACATCTGCTATCGAATTGCAGGAGTAGAATATTTGGAGCAACAGCTCCGTAGCAAATGTATCAAGAGGCATTCTAGTAATCTATCTCAGTCTTTTGGTCAGTCATTGCAAATGGTCCACGCTTGGAATCGAATGAGGGAGTGTTACTTTTTTCTATTTCTTTGTTTCTAGTTTTCGGTTCTATAAGTTTTGGGGGTAATTCCTAATCGAGGCTTTTGGAGCAATATCTGAGGTGAAATGAGGGGTTGGAGAGAGCGTTCAGGGCAGCGCAGGGGCAACGTAGCAACACTGCCTCTGCGCCAAAACAAATGGATAAATTAACTAGACAGCACCCCGCCTTTGGGCTATCATAGAAAAGGGTCACATCTCTGTGGGGTTTATCAGGCGCCAAAATAGAAGAATGGATAAAGAGTCTTGAGAGGCTATAATGGACGGAGGATGCCATGATTAACCGTGGTTGAGGAACAGAGAAAGACCAAAAAGAAAGAAGTCCGAGAAGTTGGGCGCGGAGGATGGCGTGATTATGTAAGTTGGCTGGTGTTAACGTAATCCACAAGCGAGCCGGCCACTTACCACCTTGTCCCAGGACAACAAAGCCCTCAAGCCTCAAATATGAAGAAAATATAATTAATTATATTATAAACTATTTTCTGTACGCCTAGAGCATGTACGAGCAGTATGTCCAATAATCCCACATACACTACACCGTGGTGCTGCGCGTTTTTGTGGTTGAGAGCTAGAAGCCTCACCCACCTCTCCTTCCAGTTCATTGACCCTTCGTACGCAATCCAAGCCCTCTCCAACTCTCAAAGCACCCTCTTGAGCTACATATATACGGCCTCTTTCTCGCTTTCTCTTTTGTTTTGTATTTGCAGCTCTTAACTCCGTTTTTTCTGCCGCTAGAAGTGCAGCTCCATGCATAGCCATTTGGCATCCCTTAACCAGCTGATTCAGAGCACGATTGGTTGGACTAGGTGGGCTCTGCGTACGGCAATTGATATATTTCTTGACCTTCTCATCCTGCCACTCCAGGTGGCGTACATTATGTGGTGTGGCGGTGGTCCAGGAGGCCTGGGAGCTATGAAAGGTCTCTAAAGGGGTGGGGGTCTTCATAGTAGTATTAAGCCGCGAGAGAACCTGCTCAGGATCGTACGGAACCAACCCAGCTGCCCTGAAGCCTCTCTTAATGTTGTTCTCATTCAGAGCCTTCACATGAGCTGCAGGATACAGGGCCAAAAACTCCTCCTTGTCAATATGATTGATGCCAAGCCGCATCTGGTTTTCCACCTGCCGTCCATATGCTGTTTTCAAGGGCGAGAAACAGCCAACATCCAATGGCTGAAGAAGATGAGATGAATGTGGTGGCATATAGAGAGCAATAATGCAGTTCTCAGAGCAGAACTGATCAAATTCAGCTGAGGCACGACTTCTATGCCAATCCAGGATCAACAGTCGGTATTTGCCTTTCGTACGGGGTAGGGTCTCCTTGTTGAACATCTCTTTCAGCCAGTATAAGCCCATCTGGTCATTTGTCCAGCCAATTTCACTAACTCCGATCACCCGGTCAGCTGGCAAGCCCTCTGTCTCATACCAGCAGGACTGATGCATCTTTCCCTTGAGAATAATCATTGTACAAAGAGGCCAGCCAGTTGCATTAACTCCAGCAATAACTGTTAGGACCTGACCGCTTCATAGAATGTAGGGCTTAGGGCTAGGACCACGGGAACCGCGTGCAGATTGTATATAGTGTTGCTTCCCCCAGTCCCCTTCTTTTTCTCACCACCTTAGTATTTCGTTGAAATAGCTTACCTAGTTTGGCAATGAGATATCTTTCTTCCTGCACCTAGCTTTGAAGCCCTAACATAATACTAAGGTCTTTTCTCTTTTACCCTTTTTGAGAGGTTTTCCGGTCAACAAACCTCCGTCGAGAATCTTTATAGACACATGAGAAACAACCCAACAACGAGCAATCGAAAGCGAACGATCGAAGATATGGCTGCTACTAACGGACGGCAAGGAGCCATTATTCGAGCATTGGTTATCCAGAATGAAGAGCAATTTTGCGGTCAATGCAGGGTCTCACTTTCCAGACGAGGCTAGCAAGATTTCCTACATCGAGAATCGCACAGACGGTGCCGCGGCCAGACATCTAGCGCCTCGTATGAGGGAGGGCTATCCAGAGAAGATCGCCACCGCGGGGGAAATGTTCGCATATCTCAAGGATATTTATGAAGATCCAAGCAAGCTAGAAAACGCGAATAATGACTATCGACGTCTAGTTATGAGAAATGGTGATGAGTATCATGTGTTTGTTACCAAGTTCCTGCATCTGGAAGGCGAGGCTCAGATACCCAAGGACGACTATGAGGGAGACTTTTTGCATAAGCTCTCGTTTGATCTTCAGCGAATGGTCGCTGCCGCTTGTATCAACTGCACTATGTTTCAAGAAGTTCAGGAAATCTGCGCACGCACGGCACACTATCTGAAAGGAATGTCAAATCAGAGATCTCGTCCCGCTAATCGTGGAAATCGAAAATGTTCGAAGCTCCGCCGAAGTCAAGACAACTCAAGAACAGACTCTTACTCCTGTGATAGACAAAAAGGATCAGTCCTGGTTAGAGAACATTCAGTGCTATAACTGCAAGGCAACAGGTCACTTGGCTCGCGATTGTACACGGAAGAAGGCCGAAGTTCAGACTACCGAATTGATAGGATTAGAAGACAGCCAGGGAAAAGAGAAGGCCTGAGAGAAGTCTCCTTCTCAGGCGGAAGGGTCACCCTTGGGGTATTGGATTTAAGCAAGCTTATAGGTGGAAAACCATTCATTGTATCTACAAAAATAGCTTTTAATGGATGGGATGCGCCATTCCCATCAAATCCCTCGTTGACTCTGGAGCAAATGGGTATATCTTCATAGACACCCGACTGGCATGCGATAGTGCTAAAGCCCTGGGACTAAAACTGAAAAGATTGGATCAGCCCTGCGAGATGATCGGAGTCTCAGGAAAGAGAGGATCTCCCATAACTCATGCCATTGTGATGCATCTATGGGTGAATGGTCGGAACGTGCCCATGTTATTGGCAGATCTAGGAGGCTACGAGATGATTCTAGGACGAGTCTGGTTGGCGGAAAATGAGATTTGGTTGGATGTCAAGAATCGCCGGCTGGTCTGGCCTAAAGAGCGCAGTCAGATGGAGGAGATTGCGGTGAAGTCTCAAATTATGATCCCGCGAAGCATTTTAAAGAAGTCTGCTAGCAAACCGGAGCATCAAGAGGATGCGGATCGTCGGGATAGATTATTGGAACAAGAATCAGTACACGATGAGAAGCCGAAGCCACGAGAAGTGGTTACCACTTCGTCCAATGATCTAGCAAAAATGAGTCGCCAGCTGAAGGCAACGACGCCAGAGACACGTCCATCAATTCCCATTCGGTCTATGAGAAACGAAGAAATCCCAAAGACTTCAGAGAAGCTGGCATTTATCGGTGCAGCAGCACTTCATCGTCATGAGAAGAGCAAAAAGTCAGAAACTTTCATTTCAAATCTTCACGAAATAGATCGAATTATCGAGGAAAAGAAAAAGGTCATTGTTGGAGCTGGCGAGGACGACGAAGCCGCCATCGAAGAAAGACTTCCCGAGGACTACAAGGAGTTTCGAGATGTATTCTCCAAGTCCGCTTCTGATCAGATGCCCCCATTTCGAAAGGGCGTAGACGATAAGATCGTTCTGAATGAAGGAGTGGATCCCAATCAGGCAATTGGTCATGCGCCATTATACAAGATGAGCGTGGAAGAACTAGAAACTGTCAAGAAATATCTGGAAGCAAATCTAGCAAAGAGCTTTATAGCACCGGTTGCATCCCAATTCGCATCCCCTATTCCAATTGCTCATACCGCGGGAAAGCTGCGGTTCTGTGTGGATTATAGAAAGCTAAACGCCATCTCCAAGAAGGACCGTTATCCGATACCGCTAGTTGATGAGCTTATGGAACGGCTTAATGGTGCAAAGTATTTCACCAAGCTAGATATTCGATAGGGTTTCTATCGTATCCGTATGGATCCCGACACGGATGATCTGACGAGCTTTTGATCCCTCTATCTCACCTACACGTATAAGGTTACATGTACCCTTTGGAAT
>JAFEJD010004319.1:0-19233 GCA_018296065.1 Blastomyces percursus
ATAAAGGGGTATACCATAGTAGTAGTGGAGCTTCAACTCATGAGAAGAGTGTAGTAATGGTGAAGCTGGTTTTGCACCTGGCTGTAACTCTGGAGACTATCAGTATATATCTCATCAGAACAGTGCCTCCTTAGGGCTTGCTACCTCGACTTTACTAAATTCCCCAGTGGAAGCGATACAGACCTGGGAATTATCTGTACGAAGTTCTGTGCACTATGAACAGACTGCTGCTGGCAAATTATCTGCATCACTCTCAATAAAGACAGCTTCAATCCCCAACCCTCCAGCACTGTGCCTAATTGGACACAAAAAGTTTATGAGCTGCTTTGCTGCCTTCTGGTAACACGTTTACGAGTGAACGAGGACGGAAGTCCTCGTTCGAGTCTATGCCCACCTCCTCGGTGATCTTTACACTCGCTCACTCAACTCTGAACCGTCCTCATCACAGGCCTCGATTTTTGCACACTTCCTTAGTGGTCTCGATCTGCGACCCCTTCAGATGCATGCAGTATATTAGCTATTCAAATAGAAGTCACAAGCATTGATTAGCACTAAACCCGGCAAGAAGTTGAGGTGGTTGCCTAGAACCAAAACACAGCCTCGAGTCATCTTTGTATGCAAGTCGTACTAATGAGCTATTATTCCAATACTCTGAACAGACAAGAATAAACATTTGCCTGCTTATAAAGTATCATTCATGCTCTTTGTTCGATAGGAAATATCTATATATCCGAAACACAAGATTCTAATCTACGCAAATCTTATGGCACGGGCAATATCCACTTCCGTTGGCCCCTCATCGAAGAAGCACTATCATACCATCACAAATTCAATCAAACAGACCCGCAGAAGCCTTCGTGTTCCAGGTGCTGAAGCTCTTAATTATTCCATCGATCGCGCTGCCCCTTTAGCCCGCAACTATTATAACCAAGAACGAAGTAAGTCGTCTTTTTGAATGGTGTTTAGAGCTATAGAATAGACCATTAATTCTATAAATATAGATTGTCTCCTCTTTGACCAGCCTTGTTGTACGCGTACTCCCAAACACATGAATCGAGATCACATTATCTTTTGTACACTCGCAAGAAACAATGCAAACGACACATGCCGACCTCCCTCCGGGTTTCTGAGAGATCTCCCGTTGGTTCTCGATGTGCAAGACACGAATATAGCGGGATCCTGTCCTCCCTGTGCTAGAACAACACCGACTAATTCCTCTAACTAGACTGGTTGCCTTCCCCCCAATTCAGAGAAGCAGATCGCTGGTGAACATGCTTGCCAGTTACCTCTCCAAGATCCTTAAATGTACTGAATATAGTTAGCTTAGTTAGGTCATAGAAGAGGTAACGCACAATGAATCAATTCCTGAGACTTGAAAGACTTTGAGGTCTAACTTGTTAAGATCGACATTTGGATGTGTTTTGCAGTAGAGATCGAGAACAAGGCATAACCGAGAAGAAGGAGGATAACTGCAAATATGTGTATAGTAGTCTTCTAGTGGTTGAATATCTCGCCATGTAAAGAAAGCGTTGATGATTGCTGTAGGTTTTTGAAAAGGTTGGTCGCGATATCGAAGGATTATCCGCATCGGAGTAGCCTGACTCATTTCGTCCCAAGTGTAAGAAGAGTTGCTCATATAGCTTGTAAAGGCAGTATTATATCAAAGAGATAAAAAAAGGTATGTTCCTCGAAGAACTGAATCACAGACAGAGACAGAGGAGAGAGAGAGAGGGAGGTGTGTAGATTACGTAATCGCGCAACAGCCAAAAAAAACATAGAATAAGCTAATCAGAGATTTCGCATCTTCTCATCATCGTTCAATCCTAACAACTTCCAACTGGCCACGAATCCCGCACGCCATATCTCAGTGCCTCACTTCAAACAGTCATATCACGATTATTTCTGCCTCTCTTCGCTCGTTGAAGACGAAGAAGCAGAGAGCTGCAACTCAAGCCATCATCTCAGTTGATCCACACAGCTTGCTTTGTTTTCTTCCACCCAACCGAAACCGAGATGGATTTTCTCGACTCCTCCTATTTTGCGACTGAACGAGGTGACAAACGCCTTCCAACTCCAGCAGAAGTTACCGCTCGTTCACTAGACTTCCGCACAACACCTCGGCCTAGGCTGGTCAAGTTTGAGCATCTCGGCCCGAACCTAAATCGGTTCTGGTTATGGACAATGCATCGTTTCATCATTCAGAGCGGATGATGCAGATGTGTGTGGACGCAGGGGTAAAATTGGTCTATCTGTCATCCTACTCGCCGGACTTGAATCCCATTGAAGAATTTTTTACGGAGCTGAAAAGCTTCATTAAGCGTAACTGGAGTTACTATGAGGTACATCCCGATCAAGGCTTTGATGCCTTCCTCACATGGTGTATTGATGTGGTCGGTGCAAGGAAAGAGAGTGCTAGAGGTCATTTTCGACACTCAGGCTTGAAGATTGAAGAAATATAAAGTTGTTGCTTGGAGGAGACATTTATCTCATCGAGTAATATTGTTCTAACAGTTAGGCCTTGTCCTAGAGATCGTAACACCTGCTCGGCCATCTCTGCTTTTTTGAAGGAAGATTGGTGTTCCATCTCTCCCCACCTCTTCTGAACGAGTTTGGATCCTTTTCCGTTCCTGAACATCCAGATTCCAAAGCCAAAACTTTTAGACTCAATTATTCGATTCTCCCTTCCAATGGATTATTGGCTAGAAGCTTTCATGCTCTTAGCGCTGCAAATTTTGACTATAGATTTCTCGCGGAATGATGGGAATGGTTGGGCATCTTGCAATAGATGAGTTAGATTGTCTGTGCTGTAGAATGGCGAGAACTTGTGCGAGACTACTTGGGGCAAAAACCTACAAATTTACAATAGATATACATGCACAAAAGTCTGTACCTTTCCATCACTTTGATAGGATTAAGGAGATGTGCTCCGAAGCAGGAGTGAAACTGTTGTAATTCACCGGCCTTGAATCCCATTGAGGAATTCCTTGCTGAACTGAAGAGTTACATTAAGCAAAACTGGCAATGGTTGAATGGACGCGCATCATAATAGAAAGAAAGGCATGGAAACAAAAAACGAGAAACGAAGAAAGTAGGGAAAAATCAGCAAAAGTAGCAGTGAAAACTCTGCAACCCGAATTATGGCGACCTCAAGATAGATTCAATCAATCAGATGAACCGTTTCGACACCGAATGGGCCTTATCTTCTAACAGAATAAGGGGCCTGGAGATCAGATTCAATCAATCAGATTGAAGCTTGGCAGAAACAACCAACCACTTCGGTTCTTTGGCGCTGGAACGTCACTTGGCTTGGCTGGGGACCGAGTAACTACACGCCGGTCCGCCTTAGGCCAGTCCCAAAGCATGCCGAAATGCTACCTCGATATCGATATTTTGCACGGCTCCCCCTCAAGCCGCTGCTTTCAATTGCAACCCACTCTCGTCTGGCGTCTTCACTCACAGTGCCTTTCGCGTCGTCCTGCGCATCACTTTCCAGCATGGTATCCCCAGGGTTGACTTGCCGCGGGGAGAAGTGAACCCGATACCGACTTGTCCGTCCTTTGGGAACGCAGATTCGCGGCAAAAAGTCTACTGTATGGCTCGCGGTGGATGAGTCCAATAATGCCGCCGAGTATGTTGTTAAACGACCACCTGATGATACGAGTAACGTCGCAGCCATCCTCTGACGCGTTACTCGCATTCAAACACGAGTTGGAGATGCAGAGACTTTTTGAGAAAGATCCAATGATTCGGACACTAGTCGATTTTATTCCTGAAATAGAACACGGTGGGCCAATGATGGTTCTCGAGGCGTTTACAGACTCACTTTGGGAAGCGCGGAATGCGAGGCCGTTCACTGCAAAGGAGATCAAATGGATTATGAAGGGTGTTCTCCTAGGCATCTTTATAGTCCATATGAAGGGGCTGGTATATACTGGTAAGGGTAAATTCTGGAATCTTGTCCCAGCATGAGTTTTGGACTTGGCGTACTCATTCTCACTCCAGATCTGAAGATGGAGAATGTCGCCCTCGGCGGATTTGATCACTCAAAGCCTAGCGAAAATATCCGTGAACTCATTGTCAGACTCGTTGATTGCGGTTCCAGTACTTTAGCTCTCTTTTGATGTTGTTTATGTTTTGCAAAACTTCTTACCTCTTTCATAGTCACCAAGCCATCTACCAGAGAAGTGACCTCCCTAACGTACCGGAGCCCTGAAGTTCACTTCGGGAAACCATGGACTCAGAGTACAGACATTTGGTCATGGGGGATAATTGTCAGTGTTCCCAGATGCGGAGCTTCATTGAACAGTTTCACTAACTACTCTTATTGCTGGCCCAATTACTCCAAGCCCAAGTCGATCACAAATCGCCAGGAATGTATGATTCAATCTCCATGGGAACTCTGGAGGACAAGACAAAGGCCATCCGCGACAAACTCGCAATTGACTTTGACCTAGCGTCCATCCCATTCTATGCTGAGGACAAGGAATGCGCCAAAACGTTACCTTCACCGCAGCCAGGAGAAGCGTACATGTGGGCAAATGACATGGTTGAAAAGGGCGTCGCTGGTGAAGACATCCAATTCTTAGTTGGTGTCTTACACCCAGATCCGAATGCACACTTGACTGTTCCTGAGATTCTTGAGAGCGGGTATTTGGAATGCTGATTTCTTTGCATATTCCCTAACAACATATGGGCCGTGGTGGAACTTCATCCAGTTGGTCTTGGCAGGTGCTTTGGGTTCGCCTGACGAATAACCTCTCTGATTTCAGGGTTAGTCCGGTTCGGCCTGACAGCGATATGTTTCTCAACAAGTGCATCGTGAAAGTTCTCGCCATTCCGCGCTGTACCCTTCACCGCGAGACCTACCACCTGCTTAGCTTCCCCGGCTCCACGCACTCTCTCCTCATATTTGCATACCTACCTTTGCCGCAGACGCTGATACGGCTCCTTGGAAACCTAACTTGCCGTTGACTATCCACATACATATTGCAAACAAGAAAATTCCATCTCATGCCATTCTTCAGATACACAAGCCAATACAATTATCTGTCCAATGAAACATCGGATATTATATATCAAAGTCAATCATTAACTCGTAAATTACGCCTTCATTCATATAACCAGGGTGGCTCAATGCATAACTAATTGCAGGTCAGTTTATTTCCACCGAAGGCTGATCAACATTTAACATAATCCGGAAGAAGACCTAGTCTTAAATAGATTATTTCTATTTTATTTTCTAAATCGGCGTTGCTTTCTTCACGTTCTCGACCCAGCACCGAATATCTTCTACGAAGCGTCGAGCAATACCCATCTTTATACCCTTGCTGATGAAGAAATCAGGGTCTTGATCCTTGTAGACCTGCTCAAGGTCAAGACCGTTCTCGAGCATCATGTCGCAGACTTGTTGAAATGCAGCCTTGAGGGTGTCATCAATGACATTTGACACCTGCCACTCACCGTATTCCTTAACCGCTTTGTCCCTAGGTCCAGGAATCTCGAGCGGGTTTGGGGACTTAAAGTCAATAGAAGGCAGGGCAGCTGAAATATCTAACCCAGAGGCGGAAGACTGCGAGGGCAGGACATTGATATTGATTGGAGGATACGATACACCATTTCCAATGATATGTCCTCCTTTGCGATTATTCTTCTCCAGTCTCTGTTGCTCTTCCATATATAATTCTTTGCGTACCCTTTCTGGTACATCCTTGTGGCCGTCCAAAATCCCACATTTTTCGGCATGGGAGTTTTCAGTTGGTAGTGCTTTTTCCCCATTGGATCCACCCAACAATATGGGCCTAATGGGCAAGTCGAGGAGCCGCATCGCATCAGATTATAGACGCTGCGCCATATTGGTCTTTCTCCAGAAAGCATCCTGTTCCGTATCAAGCTGTGCGTCTCTTTCATCAAGCATCCTTTTCGTGACAGAAGATTTTCCTCTTTTCTCCCCATTCCGACCAGCGGTTGGAGAAGAGTGACGGTCGTCTACGTAGTTGAAACTGATTTTCAGCGTGAGTTCCTTACCCTGAGAGAACAGACCTGACCACATCAGAAGCTGATTCTCGATGGAGGTCCAAATAATGCCGGTATCGTCGAACCGTTTCCTCAGATTGCGCTGGGTACGATCATTTACTGAAATGACAATGGCAGTGTCATCAGCTCTCACTCGACGATGGCCTGCAATTTTTCGTCGAAGAACTTTCTCTAATTTTTTCTCCAAGAACAGCCGCCAGAAGGCGCTGGGGGCCAAAACAAGATCTTCCTCCGTGTCCTTTGACAGCTCCCGATTGTTGACTGTCACTCACCACTCTATACAGTAGTGGATACAGGTCGGTGGATCCTGGTTGTAGACTCTTCCTTCCTCCCATTCCGACAACTGGAGCTGCGGTTACCGGCCCTTTTCAGACGGAAGAAGACTTCGGAAAAGCCATTGCACTTCGTTCAAAAACTATGTGGAGCGAATCAAATAGTCACAGCTTTCTCTCCGACTATCTTGCTCGCCACCTCCCATTAGCATTTCGCATTCATCCGCCCATGTTCACCCACGGAGATCTCTAGAGAGCAAATGTTCTTGTCAGAAAGGTCGATAATTCTGTCATAAATGAAGAAGGATATGAAGTAGCTGCTCTTGTGGACTAAACTGCTAGATCGTATCCATCGTTCTAGGAATACGCTCATATCTTCCCCTATTGCAGTGGATTGACGACTGGCCGGCATATATTGAGAAGATTCTCGATCCCTTGCCGCTGGAGGGCCAAGAATCTCCGTCAATTAGAGACTCAGAAAGCAAAGAACCAACAAAGATGCAGACGCAAGGACGGAATACTTAAGAAAGTACACGAATACAGCGTCTACTGTGATGCAGATGCCTACATTGTTCTTCGGACAAGAAATAATGGTAAAATCTTTGCTTTTAGTTCCACTCACGGATGGTCTCCCTCGCTGCGCGAATTGGTAGGTCCTATCTTATCTAGAAGAACCTAAAACCTGGGGAAATCGTTGATCACTGACGGAGGAGGCCCAGCGTACAGAGATAAAAGAGGCCCCTGGCCCGCGGTGCCAGGGACCAGAGATCAGTCTCCTACCATATACTGTGACACCCTCCCACCAGCTTAACGGCTATATCAAACTCCTTGCCTATCGCCAATCACCCTATTTACCCTACGGACCCGCGTAGTGTTGAGTCCTACAACTGAATGTACTGTAACCTGTCTGGGTTTCTTTATCAGCATCTTTCATGAGCCCAGACCATTTTTGCTTTCTCTTTAGTCAAGTTTTCGGAATGGCTCCAAGGCTACCATCTTCCACGATTCAGCTTATTTGTGATATGTTGAAAAGTGGAGAAGCTTTTACCAAATTGCTAGCATAGCTGAATGTAGCCAACAATCTGTCTATTCCATTCGCCCAAACATAGCCCGGTACGGTGATGCGAAGGCACCACTGGTTCGCGGAGGAAAGCGTCGTGCTGTTATTCCCTTAATGCTTGAAGCTCTTTGTGATCACTTATTGGAAAAGCCTGGTTTATATTTAGATGAAATGGCAATCTTCCTCTAGGACGAGTTTCACACACTTGTTACATACAACCTGCAGCATTAGCAGGGCTCTCAACTCGGTTGGTTGGTCAAAAAAGACTGCTCAGCAAAAAGCAAAGGAGCGTAATCAAGATCTGCGGGATTATTATACCCATTATGTTTCAGACTTTGACTCATGCCAGCTAGTCTTTGTGGACGAATCCGGTTGCGATAGGCGTATAGATTTTAGACATACTGGCTGGTCCGCAGTTGGAGTGGCGCCAGTCCAAGTATCCAAGTCTCATAGTGACCAACGATATCAGATCCTACCAGCATACTCTCAAGATGGCATCATCCTTGCTCGTGTCTTTCAAGGCTCCACTGATGCAGCTATTTTCAAGGATTTTATTGAGCAGCTTCTTCAGCACTGCAGAAGATGGCCAGAGCCAAAATCTGTCTTAATTATAGATAATGCCTCAATACACCACTCTGATCGGATTGAGCGACTTTGTTTGGAGGCTGGTGTCAAGCTGGTGTATCTGCCACCCTACTCTCCTGACCTAAATCCTATTGAAGAGTTCTTTGCAGAGCTTAAGGCTTTCATTAAGAGAAACTGGCGCCTTTATGAGCGAGCTCCTCGGCAGGGCTTTGGCAATTTTCTCGAATGGTGTGTTCATATTGTTGGTGCAAGAGAGCAAAGTGCCAAAGGCCATTTCCGGCATGCAGGCTACACAATAGATGATAAATGAGGCGTAGCAGGCGGTTCTAGGCTCTGCTGTGTGTCACATACCAATTCGCCAACCGCCACATGTATTTTCAATCTAGAATTCTATTAGCTTCAGACGTAGCCTAATTGGCAGCATTCGCGTTTCACAAGGCAATATCTTTGACGAAGAGAGAGTCACTTCCTGTTTGTCAGTCTATATAAAGAACTCCCAGTCCTGGGCTTCTAGACACCAAACCTCATTTACTTGACATATCCTAAGGAACACTCCGAGATGCGGCAACTCGCCAAAGCAGACGTTATTTCTTGGGACGACCATCAGATTAAGATCCGGTGCCCATTCTGCGATAATGTTCACCTCCATCATCGCGCTTCCCGGCGCTATCCCCGCCAGGTCAATGTGAGCCATTGCGATTCGCTTTGCGCCCGCCATCATAATGGAAAATACCAGTTGGTATACCCATTTGATGTCCATACTGGAAAAGCGGTGTACGAGATCGATAAGTTAAAAAAACAGTTCATCACAGTAGGTATAAAGGCGGATGAGGATCTAGATGTTGATGAGCTCGTATCATCTATCGAGGGCCGACTGAATGTTTCGGATGAACGAAGAGGGATTCCATCGCTGGACGACGGCACGGAAGAAGAAGAAGTTTCCCACAAGACGGAAAGTGGAGAAGTCATCACTTGGACCGAGAAGAAGCTGGACAGAGCTATTACAAACTGCCTCTTTGGTAACACGGCCGCCGTCCAAGAATTTCTCAAAGAATCGTCCGATACACCAACGCTGATCCGAGGAGAGGATGCAGCAGGAAAGTCTGCCCTTATCATGGCTTCCGCTGAAATGCACCCAAAAATGGTAAATCTCCTGCTGGACCACGGGTCGGAGGTTAATAGGTCTGATATCAAAGGTCGAACGCCACTTATGGAAGCTGCTCTTTGGGGAAGGGCCCAGAACGTAGACGTCCTTTTGCAGAGGGGGGCCGAAAAGACACTCAGAGATAAGCATGGCCGGCAAGCAATTGATTTTGCGAAGCAAAATGACAGGAATTCCAAGTAGAGATACAAGCGCTCTGAGGGAAAGTACCAGTTGTACAGAGAGGATACCTTGGCGGCAGACCGGGAGCGGAAAGAAATCGTGAAAATACTTTCAGATGAGATACCTTCGGCGATAAAGACCTTTCTATCGAATTCGGATCCGCAAGATTATTCTTGCTACTCTTTTCATAACTTAGAGAGTCAATTCGAAGTTGTACTCTCCGGCCCGATTGCACGATTTCCTGTTCCAAGAAGAAGAAAGGCTATTGCACGGTTGCAGCGAGGGTCTCCTTTTCCAGAAATCGCCGCCATGAGTGGATGGGGACACGAACAACCTGAAACATTTATTATCACTGGCAAGAGATGGACGAAACAAGTTTTTGCAATCTCATCAGCTGTACAGCATGCCCTTAAACCAAACGAATATGACCAAGGCCTCCCAGGCCAGTTCAACGCATCCCACGCCGAAAAGCAACTGATCGCATACTTCATTGAAAAGCACGTTTTCCTGGGTGATGAGCGTGAGCCGAATTCAAATTGGGACAGATCTTTGTACTCTTTGTTTGAAAGCCGGCCACCTGTGGCGCTTACAAAAGCTACAATCCTCGTCAATCGGGCACCGTGTGATGATTGTCGCGCATTTATACAGCGGATAAAATTAGTCCTCAACATTGAGTTTCAAATAATTTTTTGTTAATGAATTTGCATTGGCTTTATATCAACCGCTTTCAGTAGCTGAAGGGTGGAGGAAGAAAAATATCCCAAAATTACTTTGGGAGCGAGCTAGCGCCTGATATACATAGGTTCTCAACACCAACAAAGACCCAATCAAATTTCATTCAGTGCTTCAAGCATGTTGAAGGTTGATCCAGTCGCGGATATCATCGACAAAACGCCGAGCAACACCAGCTGTCACTCCATTTCGAGTGAAAAAATTCGGGTTCTGATCTTTGTAGATCTGCTGAAGGTTGAGGCCATGGGTCAATGCCACATCACACGCTTTCCTGTTGTCATCCTTAAGAAATCCACTTTTCACTCGTGATATCTGCCAACCGCTGTATTCTCCCACTGCTAGATCTAGAGGAAGATCAGGAAGGATAATAGGTTCAATGGGATCAGGCCGCATTGACAATGATGTAGTACCAGCGTGCGTTTGCGTGACGGACGTTTGGAGGCCCTATATTGGAAGAATATTGATATTGATGGGCTCTAAAGTTGACTCAACTTTAGACGATCGCTTCCTCTACCCGTCAAGCCGCTGCTGTTCCTCTGCATAGAGCTGATGCTGGATCACGTCAGGAGCATCATTAGAACACTCAAAGTCATTGCCCTCTTCTGCAAATTTAACAAGGCTTCTTAGATAATGCGGTTTACGTGTTTTCTTCCAACAAGATCTTGCCAGCAGTAGCCTCCTGAGTTTTGGCATGGTGGGCCAAAGCAGCGCATCTTCTTATACACGTCCCGCCAAACCGAAAGATGGCCAGAGCTGCATTCTGCGTCAATCTGCGCATCTTGTTCAGCAAGCATTGTTCTGGTGGTTGATCTGGAGCTTCTTTTGTCTCCTTTTCTTGCGGCAGGATTGCTGTCTTCCGTAGTATAGTTGATAGATATTTCAAGCTTGAGCTTCTTCCCTTTCTGAAATAGGCTCCCCCATGTAAGAAGCTTCTTCTCTGTTACTGTCCAGTCAATATCAACACTTTCAAATTGTTGATGAAGGTCAGGCTGCGATCGTTCGTTCAGGACTGATGCCACGGTTGAGATGTCATCTAGCCTCACCCATCGGTTGTGGAAAGCTCGCCGACGTTTCACGTTTTCCCCTTGTCCTCCAGAATATGCTAATATATACCTGGAGCAGTCACTACGTCAGGTTCTGTGATCCTTACAATAGCTCGGTTATTGAGGGTAACTCTCCAGTCAATCCGGTAGTGGATACAGGTTGGTGGTTGTTCGTCATATACCCTTCTGGGATCCCAGTCTGTAGGTGGAACAAAACCAAGTTGATCTGCCTGTGGAGCCTGACTGCTCCTCAACTGTCCATCAAGGATTAGGCCAGATGGTGCGTTGAACAAGGATGGTGTGGGTGTTCGGTCAAAATAACCTGGAGTAGGGGCATACCAAATTCCATCCCATGGGTCAAGAGGTTCGAGCTGGGAGGCGTCATCGGTATTGGGTGGTCTGTTACGGAGTAGACATGACCCCAAAGGGGAACCTTTCAAGAATGTCACATGCTCATAAGTTTGGTAAGCTTTTCCAGGGTGGGGGAGCTGACAAGCCAACTACAACCTGCTTAACTAGTTAACATAGGTCTTACGGCATTATCTAATTGGCTCATCCTGTTCCTCGCCAACTGCACGCCATCTCCATCGCCAACTCCTCGCCAACATCTCATAGCCAACACCATCCATTCATCTCCATCGCCAACTCCTCTCCAACTCCTCGCCATCTCCTCGCCATCATGGGCCCACGAATGAAGCAGTGTAGCCTTTGCAAGGATATGGTCGACCCAAAGCGCTATTCTCAGCACATGAAACATCGGTGTCGGAAAAGATTTGAGGCCATTACTTGCAACCGAATGGTTCCTCAAGACCATGACTGTGCCAAAGGAGCAAGACAACGCTGTCCAATCTGTGGAGAGTTGAAGGATGCAACCCACATGAAGCGCCATATTGCAAACTGCACGCGAAAACGATCTCGGACGATACCTGGAGCGCCTAGTTTGACCCTTGGTAATTAATTGCCCAGCCTTTATCTGTTCTCCTCGATTGAACTGACACTCATCTAGAGGATAATAATCGCCAATCTGAATTGTTTTGGCTTGTCAAAGAAACATCCGCCTTACAGAATGAGAGGAAATTTCCTAAATGCATACTAGACAACCTCCTGTTGCTTGCTGATAGGAAAGAATTACGTTGGGACAGACCGGCTTTAATTACCCCATCGGAAGTTTGGGGATGAACAATTTTCACCACTCGAGATATTCAATGCTATGCGCTTTAGTACGCAGGCATTATCCCCAGGCAGCGTCTTCAGAGCTGGTGAGCCAGTTACGAAAGAAGAGTGTGACTTGCATATTAGCAATGCATTCTATTAGGCGGGAATACCTCTTGACGCTTCGGACCTTTCAGCAAAGTCCTCGTTGATGAATATTTCCCTACCGGAACGGTTTCGCCACCTTCGGCCATGTCAAGCACTGAGAAATCAGCTTCGGATTGCGTATGAAAATGGCCTTGATCTCCAGGTCAATTTTGCACCTGCAGGGAGCTTTGTTGATATTCACATTGGTGTGTTCAACCTCCTTGTTAAGGGCTTTCAGTGCTGACTCAAAACAGACCAGGGCCGACACGGTTTGTCCCAGTCCATAGGATACTCCAAGCGTATATGGCTTCTGTATCCACCGACAGAAGAGAACCTCAAGGTGTTTGTACAGTATTCTGGTGAATCAGGCCGTCTCACCAAGATCTCAGGCCAACTTACAGGAGACTGTATTGCCCATGTTGATTCATCTCGGGTTGTGTATCTTCCCCCTGGCTGGTTGCATGCGACGTTCACAACACGGCCTGGGAACTTGGTTGGAATCAACTTCGAATCTCTGGAGAGCCTGGAGATCATGGCCCTGAATGTTGCCATACAGCTCCCATACTTATACCGGATTCCCCAGGAAGTGCTGGAAGATTTTGGTGAATATAGCAAGGCCGTTCTGTTTTTCCTGGACGACGAATACGAACCCCAAATCATCACTACTGTGCTGAAGAGCTGGGTGTTGTTCTCGAATAGCTTATCAAAAGCTGCATTACAACACACAGATTTTCAGTCAGCAGTGCTTGCTCTCCTTGATGGTTTGGATAAGGGATTATCACAAAAGGAAGCATGTTGCTGTGATATGACTTTCAAAAATATATTCTCTCACGTTAATCACAAGCACTGGGTATCTGCCGAAGAAGCCGCCACCCCAGCGGTTTAAATGGATCTGGCTAAAAGATATTCAACCCGAACTGGGAATTGAAACAGGATGGTTTTATGAACAAAAGGAGAGGCCGACCACTGCGAGCTTTATAACTTATGATTCTAATATTCTGCCAACTTCAATCATCTCCTTGATTGTCTCTGACAAACTCATATTGTTGAAGTCGCTAGCTTCGTGTAGGTCCACCGGCCCCCTGTTCTTCTGTGTACGTGTACGCAGGCGGCTTTATTTCGCTCAAGGTTCCTCCGGATCAGGCAACCAGCACACCATGCATTCTCGTTTTGATTACCGTTCTTCGGTCCCACATAATGATCTCTTGAGAGGCCGGATACGCCTCCTATGGGTCAGCTGGTGATCCAGCCTACATCGATGGAAGCCGATTATCAGAGACCCCTTCAGCCCAGCATTCCACAGAATATTCTCTGGTCGGAGGTCCTGGTGGAAGACGCCAACGTGAAGTATCTATCTTCTGTCAGTTATGTCACAAGTATCACTCTTCTCATCCTTACCACAATAAATGCGCTGCGCATTTTCAACGTACAACGCCTTTTCGACTGCAAGGGAACATATTGAATGGTAATCAGGCACTTGCAGTAGCTGATTGAGGTTCTTCAAACCGTCATACAGAACTCGTCGAAACGTGTCCTGGCAAAAAGCGTATAGAGCCGTTGAACCGGAAAATCCAGGAAACATCCGTTCATTGACAAGAATCTTTTGCCCTAGCCCTATAGCGTTTTTGGCAGTCCCATGATCGAAGTTCATGAAATTCAAAAATTCTTGAACATAAACCATTGTGGATGTTGAACGATTCCGGCCGTGCAACTAGGCGATTCACTCGAGAAGAGCCGTACTTCCTAATTTCCCAGGTTTCCTGACGGGCGACCTGATAGACGGGCGACCTGGAAGACGGGCGGGCGACCTGATAGACGGGCGACCTGGAAGACGGGCGGGCGACCTGGAGAGGGCAACGACGCCTTGTTCCAGCATTGCAATGTTTTGCCCTGTTGGTATGGGTGATTAAATCACCAGAATAAGGACATGGAACTTTCGGAATCATTTCAAGGACGATTCGGTGCAAGCGATGGAAGTTATGGAAGCGGTGGACTGGCTGTTCCGAGTTTTCTAGAAGAAAAATATAATTTTTAATAAACCTTGTTTGTCCCCCTCGATTGTTCCGTCTTTGACCAAAAAGAAAGTCTTAATCTACAAATGGTAGGACGTTGAGCCACGCTTTGCACTCATCCTCATTCCTAGCCTCACGGCTCAAGAACCGCTCTATCCCCTCAGCCAGTTGTCTCTTTGATAATTCATAATCCACATCGCTGACCCTGCCATCCCAGTGTTTGAAATATCCGGTGTCACTAATAAAGTTGTTCATGAGCTCCACGCCCCCAGCCCACAGCTCTTCATCCCGTTCCTGCTGCTGGATCTCGGCAGCCGAGAAGTGCAACGGACATGGCACCAATGGCAAGCCGTCTGTTCCCATGCCGACAATCTTTGACCACTGTTTCTCCGCATCCCTCAGCAAGCTACTGAGACATGGCTCGTAGTCCGTTAATGTCAAGCCCGGCACAACACTAACTTGGTGACGGAGCGTATCTTGACCCTGCATGGCCTGGAAAGCTTCAATGTTGACTTGACGGGATCGAGCCAAGTAAAGATTGTGCAGTGTCTGTGCTTGATGCAATGCCTTTGCTTTCTGCTGCTCATCCGGGGTCATTGAGTCGTCAAAGTTCGCAGGGAGACGGACTTGCTGCAGTTCCTCAGGAGCCGGGCCATTGTAATCCAAGAAATTGGGGCGGGTTACTTGCATGAAAAGTGGGCAAGCGCTGACAGATTGCCAGTCAATGATGCCCAGGACATGGGTTGGCTCTCCAGGATCGACAAATATGTTTTGTAGGTGCAAATCGCCGTGCCACAAAACTGATGTATGGGTTGCTCTGTTTTCTGGCAGAACATAGGGTGCTACTTTGAGGTAGTTGTGCAACGCGGAGACTTTTTTCAAGGTGCTGGGCTGGTATTGTCTTGGGCCCATAGAAAAGGCCTTCTGGCATCAATGGGTATCTGAGTCCTGCCCTTGCGCAGGCAATCTCTCTATACGCAATGGACGTTATGAACTCCGTAGGTGTACACCCTGGGAAGTACTCCGCGCTGTTAAGCATATGAAAATAGTCTTTAAAAGGATTGGGGGAGAACTTACATGGTCCACGATCAATATCCAGTTCTCCTCTCCCAAAATCAAAGAACGCACGATGGTTGGTAGGTCCAATGCGAAACTTTGCGCTGTGAGCCTCGTTCCCATTCTCGTCGACGCACAGCGGTGTCGTGGTATTAAGCATAACGGGGAGATCATTCTTGTAGTACAAAGCTCCAAGCTTTGTGAATTTGGTTGAAGCAAGAATTTTTTCAATATCAACGACTTGCAACACAATCTGAGCTTTCTGCTTCCCCTTCATGCTTTCCCACACATCACTCAACATCACCCCTGCCTGCTTCTCCATGATGATATACTCTGCTCCAACAGGGTTTTCTGACGCCCTCGAGTTCCATGCATAGACTCTCGGAACTGGGAGTTAAGGACATTTCTCAACTATTGAAACTAGTGCCAATTTCGCCTATAACGAAGGGAAAGGGGAAAGAAAAGGGAGCTTGTACGAAGTCCATGGTCGCCACCTCACTAGCCGTTGTGAAGTGCGGTCTGTCCGCATTGGGATTTGGTAGTTTGGCAATCGCCTCGCGCCCATCACTCATAGTAAGCAGAAACACCTTGTTATACTGGCCCTCCGAAATCTTCACAACTTGTACACATGATTTTGAGCCAATCGCAGAAGCAGCAAGTTCCAAAAGGTTTGACATGTCAAACTTGACATAGCGGCATGCAAGTTGCTGTGGCTCACCCCAGAGCCATCGACCTGAGGTAAATCGATTGAGAGCCTCAAGATCATGTTTTGAGTCTGTAGACACAAATGGTTGGATGCTTCTAGATATATCATGGAAGCTTGTTCTTTTCTCATACCTTGGAGGCCTCTGTTTGATGCATTCTGCGAGATTCGGAACTAAAGTATCCCCCCATCGGAACATGGAAAGAGCGAGGAAGGAATGGCGTCTCAGGTAGATTGCTCAACGCAGCTCTGCGGATCGCCCTCATGATATATAATCAAACGATCCTAAAGGGTGTGCTGGCTATTATTTCAGCTGCGGATGGTATCTGGAGCAGATGACTAGGTGACTAGATAGATGCCTGGCACGCTGGAATAATAAGCCCAGGTTAATATTATTTCGCACGCAAGGCACTGGGACGGACAATAAGGACCAAAATCGAAGCGAACTGAAAGCCAAGTCTATGGGGCGCCTTGGGGCCCAAGGAGTCAGGACCGGCCTGCAGTCGGCCTGCGGGTCGATCCGTGAAAGCGGGGGCATTTGATAGAGCCCTGCCTTTTGCCCAGAAACGACTCAACGAGTGCCGTCAAGGCAAGAAAAGATATGTAGTTTGGCACATTATGCAGAAGAGCCACAATACAGGATAGTGGCTTGGTAAAACGCCATTCCAAACTGTTTGAATAGCTGTGAATATGATTGATTGGCCAACTGCGCTGACTACTCTGCTGATTAAGCGACAAGATCCAATGATTGGCTTTACAATTCGCTTCTACGCTGTATTCTGGTCGCGCTTTCTTCTTCCAGACACCCGTGCCTGTGCCCAGACCGTGCTTCGCCGTGTACAATCTCGCTTCGCAAGAGTGCCTTTTGTGAATCAGGCCAAGAGCACACCATGGGTGGCCGATTTTGCTGCGCACTGTCATGACCCTGCCAGCTAGTCTCGCAAGACTTGTCGTATTAGAACAACTTGTGGAATCAGCCGTGCGCGTCCGGGTTGAGGAAGCACCCCCGGGAGGGCGCGCCGCGTTCAGAGTTCTGCATGACCGGGCCGTTTGCACCAGCTCTGAACGTCCACTACCACAACCAACAGATCCTGGACGTTGAGGATCTATTCCATGTTGAGGCGCCTCTCTCTCTGTACCAAATTTGTGCCGCACAAGTCGCCAACCAGTTTTTTAAGGAAGGTTCATCCCAGCAATCCAACGGGTTCACCACCTTTAACAAGGACCGTCTTAAAGTTCAACTTATGCCTACACATGTACTAGAGGCTCTATTGGGTGTGATAACTCTTCTTACTATACCAATGTTGATATTGGCTCCGCGGGTCAAGAATATTGCTCCAAGGAATCCAGGGTCAATTGCTAATATGGTCTTTTTTCTGAGCCAGAGCCCCAGGTTTTTGCAAGCACTCCGCGGGACTGGCATTAAGGGGCTGGTATCCATCCATGAACACCTTGTGCAGTACAAGTTCCAGTCCACAGGCTCTCAATGGCCATTTGAAATTCACGTTCTCAAGCAACAGGGCGGGCATCCAAAGGAAAACTCTACCCATCCAGATGGTGGGAACCACTACCAGTGAAGCCCTGACCTGGATATCTGTCTGTGTAGGGCTTGCCTGTGTGATTGCAGCACTTGAAACCTGCCCGCATGAGTCCCAGTGAAATGATGGGCTAGGGAGCATCTCACATAACAGCAACCTTGCATTAGCATCGTTCTAAATGCAACTGCTCGTATCGTCCTGAATAACCCAAGATCCTATTCGTGCCCGCTCTACTGTCCACGTCATCTAATAGTTGGCGCTCAGCAAGATCTCTCCGATCCACGATCGGGTTGTTGTCTATATAGCTAGCGGAATCCTTGATCCCTCTAAGGAGGATCAAGCGATTCGTCTTGATTCTTGATTCTTGATTTTTGATCTTGATTTCGTACAATTGATCACTTTGCTACGTTGATCCTGTAGTCATCGTATCGACAGCCATTCGACATCTCATCGACAACGCCTAGAATAGTGACGTGGTAGTTTCGCTAGTAACTCACCAACCAAACGAGGAGCCGAGGTATAGAGATATCAATCTATCTAGCTCATACGTCCGGCCCTTGACAAGCAACCTAGTAAACGGTGCGATGGTTGAACGCCTTATGAGAGGCAGGGCAAGGGCTCTTCACTCCTTACATAGGAGTGTGCTCCCTGAACCCCCATGGTGAGCTATTTAAAGCAGCAGAAGAGGAACATCTCCAGAGCCATATGAAGATGAAGTCATGGACTGAGATAAACCGCAAGGAAGCAAATGGACAGATCCTGGATTGCATGGGGGTTACGTCTATAGGTTTAACAAGCATGGAGGCTTTGTCAAATGCAAAGCACGACTAGTCGTACGAGGGGACCAGCAGGCAAAGACTAGAGTGGAGGATACGTACACTGCAACACTGGCAGCTCGATCGTTTCGAACGTTTATAGCTATAGCGGCTCGCTTCAACCTTGAGCTGAAGCAGCAGTATGACGCTGTGAATACGTTCGTACATGCGCCGCTGCGAGACGGGAAAAGGGGTGGGCTTCAGATAGATTCAATCAATGAGATCAACGTTTTCTCGTCAAATAGGCTGTATCTTCCAACATATTGACGCGCTTCCCTTTGATGGAACAACCCAGATGAATTTCAGCTGCTAATTGGCGATAAGCGGAGCTTTAAGGAGACGCACAAGCTCGCGGAAAACCTGGTGGAGGGGGCTGGTCTGGAANNCAGGCTCAGAATGTTGCAGTGAACAATGTCTCTTCAGATCTTTGCATTTTCGCATTTTCGCATGTTCGCATCTTAGTTCAAGGCAGGGTGAGGAAAGCGGCATGCCTCTAGCACTCCTCCAGGACTAGTGCCAAAATGGAATTTTGGGAAACCGTACTGCTACTGTGAGTGTGTCGGTCTGTCGGGGATCGGAGAGGATATTTAATCTTTTATTGACGACTGCGGCAGTTAATGTACGTACATGACAGTAACACACAATATCCGACAAAACTTGCGGGTTTTGCCGAGTGAGAAACACACACCCCCAACCTCACCTCGCCTTACCCTTGGGCTTAATCCATCCCCTTTACCTACTATGTACAAGTACTACACCCC
>JAFEJD010004323.1:0-11832 GCA_018296065.1 Blastomyces percursus
CAGAAAAATAGTGTAAAGTGGCAGGGATTAACACATTTACCGCCTTAGGTTGGTATTGGAAGAAACACAAGCGCAGATGAGCTTCCTGAAAAAAAGAAAGCAGGAAGAAAGACAAGAAAGCCAAAAAAAAAAAAAAAAAAAAAAAAAGCATGTACCAAGAGAAAGAGAGGAGCAGAGCAGGAGAAGTTAAATCATCCAAGGATACCCATCTGGGAAACCCATCAGTGATGAGCAATCAATGCTTCCTACCGCAGCATTAAATCATGCCTTGCCACAATAATCAGTAGTTTAGTGGGGGGTTACACCGAAATGAATCCCCTTGATCCACCATGTCGTCATTTTCGGTCCGCGAACTGCGCTTTGTTATGCTCTTACTGATCTTTTTTTTTTGTTTTAGACGCGATATGCCTGATGCCGAACGGCGAAAGACTGCCATACAAACAATGGAAGTCTTGCAAGCTTGCAACTGACCAAAAATTAAGCTTGCAGGGGCCATGACAGTATACCCGCCAAAACCTCGGTTTGTATGGGGTGTCATTGCTCTTGTTTTATGTTAAGTTGGTCCGACAGAAAGAAACGAGACGTCATTGGGAGGAAAACATGGCGAATAAGTATGCAATGATAACTGGCTTGACAGATGTCAAAAGCACAGAAAGGGAGAACGAACCGGGAAATTTCTTGGAAGGCAAACCCTGGCAGTTAGCGGTGTATTAGTTGAAACCAACCGACGCATTTTCCAACTTTCCTATTCCCTATTCTTTGTGTTGAATTATTAGTTCTAGAAAAATGATAACCCCGTGGCGTTGCAGTCGAGAACAAGTTAACATGTACCTAGGAACTGCCCGCCGAAAAATGCATCTCAAACTTCAGTTTTCCGTCGTAAAAGCAGCAGCCGAATTGGAACAGCACTACCAATCATGACGTCGTTTATCATTTTTTCCCCCTCAGCGGGACTCTGTAGGAGGTGGGGCCAGCTCCCAATGGCATACAACCCGAACTATATCGCTCAGGTGTAAGATATTTTTCGTCAAGTGATAGACCGGGAATTCCATTGCGATTCTTTCGTCCCATAGTAATGCATGGGCTAAACAGTTTTGGCGCCAAAGGGATCTCTGTCGTTGGCCCAATCAATAATGCGATATCCTGGTAGGGCAGGGGGTGGGTGGGTGTCAGTTAGTGAATCCGTCTAACCACAGTTAGGGCGGCGGCTGGAAAGCTGGCGTCAATGGCAACGCTCAACCGCAGCCATTCATGGGATGCAAGGAGGGGAAGGGGAAAGCAGACCTCGGGACACCTCTACGCTGTATGTATGGATGGGATTTCAAGCACACATTATTATGTGTTCGTTCTCGTTACTGGGCCGAGGGAGTTGGGGTTGTGGTTTTGGGTTGCAACCAGGGCTTGCTCGGTTGATAAGGCTCAACCGATGTCAAGCTGGGGATGTTTTCGAGGGACCCATTTTATTCTGTACTGAAACGCGAACGAAGAACAAAAGATATGTAACCTTTGATAATTACTCTATCAACAATGGAAGATGATATGATCTTCTTTGAAGCATACTCTGTACAATGAGGTGGTTGGACCCTCATTTTATCGACTCAGCCACAGCTAGGGCTGCAACCTGACAGGCGCACCAGCCACAGTTCCAGCAGACTAACGACGGGGCTCGTACATTGTACGGATTAGTTATTTGACAGATGTCACTTGCAAGCAGAATCTGGCCGGCGTGGTACCTGGCCTTGGTGATCCCACTGTGGCGCAGCAGTGTTCCCCACGATCTCCAGCTTTTGATTCGACTGATTCGGCTCGTTTCTTCCCCTTTTCCCTTCGCTGCTCGGGCTGGCTGAGTCTCTTGCTAACTATTATTTTTACTTGCGCTACTTCTTCCGGGCCTGCCCCAGTTCCTCTTCCGCTGTCCGCTCTCCTCTGTTCTGCACAACCATCACCACCACTCGAAACCACACCCTTTGTTCCGGGGTGCAGAGATAGTGTCAATTTTCAGGAACATTCGCTAATCTGTTTCGCCGATCGTTGGCTGAGGAAACTAACTGTACTGGTGCGTATTAATATCTTGGCCTTCCCCAGGTCGTTGACTTCGTTCTCTCTGGGCGCTTTCGTGTGGTTTTGACTCCACCTGTGGCGCGCGGTCTTCCGGGTTCCGGTTCCTGGACTGCCAGCAACACCGCAGAAAGTCCATTGGCGCTGACATGAGAACTTGACACTTCTAGACCACAGAGACGACAGGTGGACGGTTGACCGGATTCAATCGCGAAAACTGGTAACGATCAATTCACACCCCTCCCTTTGTCGAACGACAAACACGCATCCCCCGCGGTAGGCGCGTAGGACAGCAACAACTGTGCACAAATCTCGTCTTCACTGGCTACCATTCTTTGATTCTTTACAAAACTCTACCAATTGGAGATTATAGGGGATTAGTTGAAAAGTAAAGGCGAAAACGAGGAAAACAAAATGGCTGACTATCGCTCGCCGATGCTGCAAATGCCTCACCGCAAACCCCTTGCTTCCGGCAATGCCGGCCTACAATTCCATTCTTCTGGCTCTCCTAGTCCGCAACATCATCAACAGCAGGCAATGAGACCACAACCACATCAAAGCCGGCCACAGGCCGCTTCTTCCACATGCTATTCAAACCAAATGCACCCTCACCAACCATCGCCTCCTGCCTTACACCACCCACACCACCCACAACACCCACAGCTCCAACAGCACTCGCAGCACCAACAGCCGCAGCACATGAATCCTAATTACCCAGTACGACGGGCGTCAAATGCGACGATATCGACCACATCGACTGGAGGAAACGGCTCCCTACCTTCTGGCCATCCTAATGCCCACGCTGATATCCGGCGAAGCTCATCGTCACGCTCCGGGCATGCTCCGGCCCCGATTGGTTACGTTGCGCTGATGCGAAAACAAAAGGCCACGGTCTGGTGTGACCGTGCGCAACAGGAAGACCCGCGCGTAGTCGCCCAGAGACGGGCAGCAAAGCAAAGGGCAGCCATAGAGGTGCATGGGGGGGGTGGTCGGAGCGCCACGCTGACCAGCACAGGCAAAATTCGGCATAATACCTCCTCGCGCTCCATGAGTTACAACACAGGCACCATGGTTGGTGCTGGTGTACCTCTTAGGTTGAGCGCTAACGAAGTTGGCGACGGTGAAGATGATAAGGATAACGACGGACCCCCCTTCCATCGCCGAACGGGCAGTGGGAGGAGTTCCACGGGCAGCAGCCGGTTTCCCAGCGGGTACCAGAGACCACAGCAGGGCCGGTTTAGTAGTAGTAGCAACAGCAACACGCCGCCAAATATGGATCCAGCAGACCGGATACAGACCGATATCCCTGAAATCGTGGAAACTCCCGCTCCTCTAAAACCTGACGAGGAGAAAGATTATTTCGCCAGCAGCAACGTCAATGCTGGAGCGAATGGCAGCTCCACAGCAGCGATAGCGTCATCGAAACTGGAAACGGACAAGTCCAAGCCCGACCGCCCTGGCAGCACGCATAGCCAGGCCAGTGAGCTGGAGGAAGACTTTGGCACGGTTACGGAGATGGCAGCGCCAAGCGGAGCCGTTGCTGCAGCGAATAGAAGCAAAAAGATGGATGATCTTAAACGGAGGGGTAGCGTGGATGATCGATCTACCAGGATGAGTAACGTGAGGCTTTTTGTCGCGAATCCGGACTTGAGCGATTGAGCGGGTAAAGGCAGGAGGGCAGTGATGTTGTTTTTTTCTTCTCCATTTTCCGCCCTTTCTTATATATTCTAATAGTGATGGCGCGGGAGCCGGGGTAGGGGCTTTCATATTATATATTGCTTTTTTTTATATTATATATTATTAGTTCCTTCTTTCGGGGGGCGAGCATAGCTAGCACCCTGTGATTTTCCTTTTTCTTCTTTCGGTTCTTATTCCATTATGTCACGTCAGGAAATTTCCTGTGGGTGTTGTTACTCTCCACACGCACGGCCTTAGGTCTTTTTTAATACTTTGTTATTTTCTGTTACTTTCTTTTTTCTTTCAAAACTTTTCTTACATTTTTGGCCGATCTGGTAAGCACAAGAAGAGAAGGAAGATGTGATGTCCTCTTCCTTTTGGACACAAAGAGATGCACTACAACGGCATCCCGGCTATTCCGCAAGTGGCACATTTCGTTCCTCTCACTTTCTTCTAATCCTCCCAGGGAGTGACCCCAAATTTACTTCCATCCCAGTTTAATCTTCTACTCTCCCCACGGGCCCCAATGCTGTAGACACCTTCCACATAGATAAATTCGGATTATTTTTATTATCGCTTCCTCAACCTCGCAGAATTTCCCTTTTCCACCTACACACACTTCCTTTTGTTTTCTTCTCCAGATCCTCAATTCGCATCATTCCCCACTTCCTCTCTCCCCGGGCTCTCTTTCATAACGCTGTCATCGTCGGATTCGTCTTCTTTTTTTTTTTTTCGCCTTTCCGGAGGCAGGGGAAAAAATAAACACCCAGCTGGGAATTAGCCTTAATGCTAATGCTACTAATTTTATCAGCGTGCGTGTGTGTGCCTAGTATTGTTAGTGGATTCGACCTCTTCCGATGTAGATCTGCTGGCCGTTTTCTACTTTTAGGCCGTTTCTATTTCTCTATCTCACGGTAGTCATGGATGATGAAGCAATCTTCTCCGTAAACATAATCAGAAGGAACAACTTTTCTAGTTTTACTATTCTACACTGTCAAATCCTATGGTGAAAGTCTAGGCTACTGGGGCAAAAGAGCTCAATTACCTCTTCACCATATTGGTAGAGAAGAGGACGAACCATCCAAGCCAAGCCCTCCAACAGAAAGAAAGTTATATCACGTGACTGTCGCCAATTTGACGCGAAATCCATTGACGCGTCTTGGGCTTTTGCATCCAAGAAACTTCAACCCCAAGTTCAACAACGTGGTGGCGAACTGAGCTCTACACCGCCGCACCACAACTCCCACAGCAGCACGATCAATCGAAGTTACGCTACGAGCAAGATAGAGAGAAAGGAGTTGCATTGCCTGGTGGAGTTTGTTTACTCTATTCTATTTGATATTATTACTCCCATTTTAAGTCTTGCCTCCATCGAAACAGTAACACGCCCCATCAAAACCCCATTCGCTTGACTAACACTCGTTTTGAAAATAAATCACGATACGCAATACATCTTATTTGCATACTATTTTATACAACTTTGGAGAACTAGAGAAGTACCATTTAGACATTGACTGCCATCATGGGCGGGGAACCACTGCTAGGCTCCACGAGCCCCTCGACATTGGCACGGAAGCGGTCGTTTAGTGAGGTCGATGGTTGCGTACAGGAAGCCAACCCACAGGATAATAAGGAAGTGACTGGTTTGCCGGAGGGCATCACCCCGAATGATGGATTTCAAGTGTCGGCTGCTACGCATGAAATACAACCCTCGATCGAAACCGCCGGTGTTCCCCAATCCACTACCACGACCAAATCTTCTTCCGCATCGACATCTACCGCTTCTTTATCCGTCGATTCTCTTCCACATGCCGATAGAATTGGTTCCCCTGACCCATCCATATTATCGCCTATCCCTTTACCTAATAACATTAGTAATATCCAGAATCAGAGGCAAACCTCTCCACCCCAACCTGCCACTCCCCCACCTACGTCGGGGTTTATCTTACCGAATAACAATAAAAAACGGAAGCTATCTTCCGCCAGCAAGCAGGCGAGGGCACTGGAGAGGGAAATGAAGGAAAAGCAGAGAGCGGAGGAAAAGGCCAAGAGGGATGAGGAGAGGAGGAAGAGGGAGGAGGAACGGAAGAAAAAGGACGAGGAGAAGAAGAAGAGGGATGAGGAGAGAGAGGAGGAGAGGAGGAAGCGGGAGGAGAAGAAGAAAGCGAAGGATGAGGAGCGGTTGGCGAGGGAGGAGGAAAAGAAGAGGAGGGATGAGGAGAGGATAAAGAAGGAGAAGGTGAGGTCCTTTTATTCTTTCTTTTTTTGTTCTTTTACCTTCCTGTAACTCTGAGGAATTTATTGGATCTCCGGGCTTCCTCGCTAACTCCTTCGGTTACAGTCCCAAATGCGTTTGAATGCCTTCTTTGCGAAACCTACGGCCTCAAATTCGACATCAACTATCGATGCAGTAGAAGGGGGAAATTCTGCTTCGGTAAATGATTCGAGCGGTGGCTCTGCGGCCACGAAATCTGAACAGAAACCCTTTTCTGACTACGAGCAAGAGTTTCCTCCATTTTTCTTGCAGTCGCATGTGAAACTGGCACCACCACATCGGTTTGAACGGGACGCCGATTCTCTCAAATACGCTTGCGAGAAGCTCGATTCGTTCTTTAAAAAGGCTACATCGTCCGAAGAGGAGGCACCGGCTATGAAATTTCGTCCTTCAGAACTATTCGATATGCTACCTTATAGACGCCGGCAGGGCAGACCAAATGGCCCTACCGTGAGAGAGATTTTGCTTATGATGCAGGATGTAGCTTTAAATACTATGGATTTGACGGGGGATAAGGAAACTCCAAACCCTGGCGACCTGCTGGAGAAGATCCCGATGAAAGTTTTGAAGTTTGGCGAAGATGTGAGGCCACCTTATCAGGGTACTTTTACGAAACGACTACCCGAGCAAGAAGCCAGGAGACTGTGTCGAAATCCATTTGGGCGCATAGTTCCGGATTTTAATTATAATTATGATTCAGAGGCTGAGTGGGAAGAGCCGGAGGAAGGCGAAGATCTTGACTCAGAAGTGGAAGAGGAGATGAGTGAAGGTGGGGATGGAGACATGGAAGACTTCTTGGACGATGGCGATGATGATGTTGTGGGTGGGAGACGACGGGTAATTGTCGGTGACCTGGAGCCAGTGTGCAGTGGGATACATTGGGAAGGTGAAGGCGATATCGATCCGATGATGAGTTCATGTCGGATGGAAGTTATATCAGGTAAGGGGCCCAACATTTTATGGGAGAAAAGAACCCTCTTTCGGACTCAGAACTGAACAAATTGTGCTAACCAAAACTAATAGAAACCATAAACTTCCCCATAGACCCTTTCTCTTCAGTATACTGGAGTAAACCTTCCCCGGCATCCCGCTCGCCTTTGAAACATCTTACGCATCGTTCCAACCAGCCTCTAGATCGTGCAGGCGCCATGACCAACTACCTTTCTCAGAAACAATCTTCACAATCCTCCAGATTACTCCAACCTTCTTCCACCCTTCCTTCGACCCTGACCACAACACTACCTTCGGGACAATCTGCTCTTCTTCCCGTTGCAGCATCAAATCAGAAGCCACGGCGCCCATTCCCGCCAGATCAGGTAGCGGAGTTTAAAGAGGTCATTGACGGAAGTAATTTAACTAAGGCGGGGCTGATTGAGGTGTTAAAGAAGCGGTATGTCTGTTCTTAGCTTTCTGTCCTTTTCCTTTCCCCGTTTTTTGCTCCTTGCGGTGTTTGGGGCAAAAAAAGAGGAATCCGTTCAAAGCCCGTCCATACTTAGAAAGCAAAGTGAAAATTGAAATAGGCTCACTAACAAGAAACCCCGTACAGCTTCCCAAAAGTATCCAAGGACATCATCAAAGACACTCTCACCTCCACCGCACAAAGACTTGGCCAGAAAGAAGCTGATAAGAAATGGGTTTTAATATGACGAACTATCGTCTAATTTTACATACATACATAGTCGTCTCTTTAAGATACATGAAACCACAAGCGCGTGCTCCTTTTTTGATTCCATTTTTTATACCCATGCTATCATGTACCCCTATTTGACTCTATTTCATCATGGCGTGGCGCGCTTCGATCATTATGAATGAAATCCAGCATGTAGACGATAGAGGTTTGTTTTTTTTCTCTTTTTTTTTTTTTTTCATTTTATATTCATTTATTTGATTCAATCCTACAGCCCATTATTAATTCTTGCACTCTTGTACTAATCGACCATGATAGCATTCAGCATTCTACAGCTACAGATGGCGCTACCTACCTACGTACTACCTAACGACCTACCCATCAATTGAATTAGATACACTTCATTTTCTGATACATGCATATATCTGTATATACACCGCCTCATCATCACTTACCACGGTTATTACTTACCGATCACACTGACACGTAAAACCAAATCTTCCGTTTTTTCATTTAGTCCCCTTTTATTTTATAGTCAAGATAACAATCCAAAATATTATACAGAACCTCAGAAGAAGATATGAGAATAAACTCCCTCATAATTGCAAACCTGCCCACTCGCTCATCCACTGTATTTTAACATAGCTGTCCGAGCAAAAGCGATTGCTTTGGGGGAGGGGAGGGAAGATGCATCCAAGGCGAGCCCTAATATCCAACGTACAAAAAATTAACATACTATACATCCAAAATCCATAATTTCCTACCCTTATAATAACTGCATTACTTACCTACCTAATCCCACCACAACCTGCGAACAACCCCTCCTTAATAGTAACAACAACCTCCATCTCCCACCCTCCTAAAATCCGCACGCCCCAAAGGCGTTCGCTTCCTATACCATTCCATCGGCACCAGACCCGGAAACGGGAATAGCTCATGCGGAATCAAGCATAAAGTATGATACGTCTGTGTCTTTAGACTCGACTCATAACTCGCATCTGTCACCCTGCAAAGCTCCTCGTAAATAGGGTGCGAGCGTGTCTGTGTCTGGGCCGCGTTTCCCGCCCCATTTTCTCGCCAGCACTTTCTCGTTTCCTTGACATATCCCGAAAGGGAGTTGTGGTAATGAATGGTTTTTATGAACTTGGCCCTCCCCCATCTCATCCTTGTTGGAAAATAAGTGATAATTATCCGTGCCAGAGACGCTGAGCACATGCGGATATCTAGCTTGGGGGAGGCTTACGCCCTCGGAATTAGATATCCAGGCATTTTCTCCCGTGAGTTCACGCGGGTGGGGGTGCCATAGAGGAGATAATCACAGCATCAGTCCCGTCACTGGTCGACATCCGGCGCATACAGCGATGGGTTCCGCCCTTCCATGGACCTCCTTGTGTATCACTGGGGAGAGGGATGAATGAGGATATATACGTCTCAGAGTTCTTAATGTCTGTCTGACAAATGTGGTGCCGTGGGATGACATCCAGTTCAATTGGTTGATAACCAATGAGCGGAGCTTTGGGCAAAGGGGAGCCTGCAGTCCACCTCGACATCTAGAACATGAACTTTGGGCAGGTAGGTTTATGAGGCTCGAACATAGTTGTCTAATCCTCAGGCGGAGGTGGGTGAGGTTTGGGAGCCAGCTTTGCTATTTGCGGGCATAGATGTTCGCCATCAGTGTAAACTTCGAAGCCCGAAGTGTCAATTTCAACATCACTGCATGTGTTCGGGAGGGATTCCAGGAGCACTATCATAGCGGAAGCAGGAAAGCTCGGTTCAACTGTGATCCTATCAATATCGTCACCTCCCCCAGAGTCTACAGCACAGGCTGGCTCATGGTCGATCCGTAGGGAGAATATTCGAAGAGCCCGTATAACTTCGGCCATGATTTTAGCTAGATCTTTCAGTAGATGGCCGAGGGCCAGGCCGTAGCTGCAGTAGAGTTAGAGTCTACTGCTGCGATATCCAACAGCAAGCTCAGCGACTGGATAGCGTAAGCTTTCGAGCTGAGTGGTAGCCTTGCGCATTTCACGATCTGGCAAAGGGTATGGTTCTGCAGAACCCAAGCAGCTTGCAACACAGGTATTGAATGAATACCATTTCTTGCACTCCAGTAGGCACGGGAGGAAAATCTTGATTGGCGTGTTCTCCCGGAGACGTAATAGACAGTATCCTTTTGAGGAAAAAAAAAAAGCCAAAAGAGAACCTGTTTGTAATGTGTGCATTTGTTATCAACAGTGCATGGATATGAGGCGCCAAATAACAGCATCTCCTACTACCGGAGACTGGTACATATTTGACGACTAATCAGCTCTCTTCTTTAACACGATATATCTATTGCACATTAGATGCATTCTTTATGTAAACAACAAATACAAACAGCTAAGAAGAGTTGAACCTGCCATTGGAAAGGGCGGTACAAAAGGGGATGGCGTGGTTTTTTCCCGCTTGATGAAACAACCCTCCAACTGGCAGCAGAGGAGTAAAGTAAATAGAGCGTTCAATCAGCGCGGAAAGCAACTTGCAAGGCTGGCCATGAGAGCAAACAGCGCAACTCAGATTGCCAGTAGAGGAGCGGAGAGCTGCTGCATAGGTCTGCAACATGACAAGGACAGGATGAAAGACTTCCCAATCGGAATAAAAGGCTCATGCTTTGCCAATATACAGAGCATCTGAGTAATGAATGGATGGTGGGAAACGCAAACCCTCCCATGAAATAAGTTCTGTCCTTTAACTTGCTAACTGGCAACCCAAGTCGGGGACGTTTTCTTCATATCCAATACCTCATGCTCTTCCGCTTCGTTAGAAAAATGAGAAATACAACCAGTTGCATCTTCAATAGACCCAACATTGATCGGGGCCTAGCCAAAACAGAAAAAGAAGGGTAACATATCAAACGTATCAAACGTAGCGGCTACCTGGGTAGAACCAGGTAAATGTGTTCAATTTACTTACTTCTACACTTCCAGTATCCGTCTAACTACCTAGGTGTAGGTGAGGTGGATACAGGTACGAGAAAACAAAGTATATTCTTGTGCTTTTTCTTTCTCAAGAAATGAGTGCCCCATACTCATTTTCCACTCCCATTGGCAATGGAAGACACCAGCAAAAGCATAGCTCTAGGTACTTCGTAGAGTATCCAGCTGCCTTCAGTTTAATTCCGACGAACCACGCAAAAAAGAAAGAAAACGAAGGAAAAGGCATCGATGCAAGAATCAACACCATAACTGGCAGATTTCCCACTTCCATTTCCGCCCAACTGGCCATTGCGAAACGCAACCCAGCCCGCGGAATGAGATCGATTGACCAGTGCAGCGGACGGGAAGTTCAGTCAAGCCAGTAAAGGGAGAAAATTTGAACACAGCCCAAGCACTCTCCAGTACCCGCCATGCTCCGATGGGGCGGGCCAGCATTAACAGGCGCAGGTGTGCTAAATAATTCTCGCCGACCACTCATGGCCCCCCCCCCCCAAGCCACCACTAGCGACATTCCCGATATTATACTGATGGGGATGACACGTGGGAATAGGGCGAAAAAGGGAAGAGCCGGGCTGGAGAAGGATACAGAGGCGAGACAGGAGGGAGAGAAGGGAAGAGGAGAGACTGAGACCAGCTCTAGGGAAAGGGAGCTGGATTGGTTGCTCTTTGATGTCGTGCTGCTGCTGCGGCTGCTACTGTTGCTTGCTTCCGCTGTGTACTATCATAATGAGACGTTTGCTAGACAGGCTTTTTTTGAGGCAGCTAGGTGTTAGGTGGAATCTATCCATCCCGTTGGTGAGTCGAGGTTGAAGCTGAAACTGTCAAATCATTGATTGTATCAACGCCAATCAAGCTGGATGTAGAAGCGGGCATGACGAATATTCCTCGTCTTCTCTTCATTAATCATACCCCCTTTTAACAGATTTTCATTTGCTCACGGGGTGACTTTCAAAGTAAAAAAGTAAAAAAAATAAAAATAAAAAATAAAAATAAAAATAAAAATAAAAATAAAAAATAAAAAATAAAAAAAGAAAACAAACCCGCCCTCCTCGTCCGGCAAACCCAACCGCCAGAAGCCGAGGAAGTCGGCACTAGGGCTACCGAAATAACCCTTGGGAGCCGAAAAGATAGGGGACAACACCAAGATGAGATACCCGAGTGCCGGCAAACGCAGCTCGCTCAGTCCAACAACCGATTTAGCTAAATGGCATCATGCACTC
>JAFEJD010004324.1:0-44161 GCA_018296065.1 Blastomyces percursus
CATCCATAGAGAGTATCCATTGAACAAGAGATAATTCCTCAGTAGAGGTCAGTTTTCGACTCCTTGTTTGAGAATCCTTTCGTGTTGTACAACCGCGTAGTCGATCAGCTAGGCTTGTATAGGGTACCTCGTACGAACGTGCAGCAGCTCTGATACTTGAAATTTGATTTTTCTGTAAAGCTTCAATGGCTAAAAGAATTCTACCTTCTTGGTAGGAAGCCTGAGAGTTTTTTGTTGTAGGCATTTTGATGAACAAAGACCAAAACGCGTTTGTACGCGAAAAAGTGATCGGGAAGGTGGTGTGATCGGGAAGGTGGTTGATTACGTTAACTAAATAGTATTATATTTACTGGGGAAAAGGCCAGAACAGCCGCCGTGGCTCGCTTAGCGCGCTCGAACCAAACCCATTCCTTCTCTACGACGAAAACTCCAAGCACGTGGGGTTCTCACCCGCCAGCTTAGTGAAGGAATCTTGCCTATTTCCAACGGGAAACACCTCTAGAAACAACCCAACGACCTGTTGGCCTGACCCGTTCCCATTGCGGCAGACAGGCCTCCTTCATGTCAGGGATTCTTGCTCTGTGAAATTGGTGGCTATGTGGGTTGGGTAACTTGTTAAGAAAACCCTGTCAAGTGCCTATTACAACTGGCGAATCTCTCGTGGACGGGATAATCAACGAGGGGCACAAGGCTATCGATTTCAGGGTACTCTGAACGGTACTGGGTACCAAAGTAATTATCATTGGTAAGTTTATCTTTCCTAAAAACAGTTTTACGAGCTGATGGTGCCCAGTTTACTTACCCATTGAGTGACTGAGTTAACAGGAAAATCCATTCTGATCAGTCAACTACCATTCCAATATAGGTATGCCTGTCGGGTGAGTCTCAACTTACGTGCCCTCGCAATAGTGGGATATTCTTCATGTTCAAGAAGCTAACCTCTTCCCACATTAGCATGGAGCCATAATGAGCCGGATAAAAAAAATCACTTTTTCATCACTGGCTCCAAGAAATAGATAGGGCTACTCCTAACAACCCCTAGTGTTGGATCATGGGCATTGCCAGATCCTACAAATAGAATTCGAACTTCTACTATGCCATTTTTGACTAGTTAAGGAATATTGGCTCAGTTCAAGTTCCAAGGCGTATTGTCATATTACGCCGCTAGTCCAAACCCTGGCCCTAGTCTCGAAACTCAGGTCTGCAAGCCACAAAAATTACCTATGTGCACGCAAGGCTGCGCTAGAAACAAGTGATCTAATATCTACTACGTCCGTAGCGTGAGCACGCGGGACCCCTGCGTTTGCAACGGTTGGCCGGCCCAGAGGGATAGTCAAGCTGTGGCCCTGCGGAGGATCGTTTAAAGCTGGGACTTGCCTCTCCTAGAGTTCAGGAAATTGTTAAATACCCCCCATGCACCGGCAGTTCTCTCTTTCAATATCTGATCTTAAATTGTACACATCACCTCTTCTTCCTGTTCGTTAGCTGATTTTTTTTATTCTGCTATACATCTATACTACATATGATCCTGAGCGGTATCCTCTCCTTCAGGTTTAATGTCGACGCTCTCAGCCGTCATGAATCGGAGTACGGCCTATCCCTATACTCCTTCCCAACCTGCGCCGCAGTCGAGGTTTAATTCTAGTCATGGAACTAGCAGTGCTTTCAGTGCCAGTGCACATCCCAACGAGGATTGGACAAAGATATCCGATCTCGCTGAGCGACGGCGTATTCAAAATCGAATTGCTCAACGAAACTACCGTAAGCCATAGCTTCTTAAACAACAAATATTGGTTCATCCTAGCTTACTGACCTAAAACAGGCAAGAAGCTGAAGCGACGTCTTGAGGATTTGGAAAGAAGAGCCACTTCTTCCTCTGCATCTCCAGAGCAATCACACCAGGAGCTCAGTCTCCCAGCTACATCAAAATCGAAGAAGTCCAAGTCCCCTTCACGGCGGGCTACCACCATAGAAAAAGCCAAGGGCAAAGATGACCGGAAGACGCCAACAAAGATGGTTCTGACTCAGCCACTCACTTCTTATCAAGGCGAGCAGCGAGCCAGCATGTTCTCCGATCAATCAACAAGGCAATTCTCTGCCTCTCCACCACTTGCTTTTGCCCCCCACTACCAATCGTGTTCTCCAAACTACAGCTACCCACAATACCCCCAAGAGTCGACATACCACCCTGCCCCGATCCCAAACACCGAACTTCCACCCTCAGGTTACTATACACAGCCACTATCTTCCCACCCGCCCCCTGCTCCGGAGCTGGGGTACTCAGAAGACGATCTGCTCACGCCCTTTGGTATGAACTATGCTTCGATGGCTGGGTTCGACATCCCGGCCACCTCTGCTCCGTACCAAGACCCAAACTCCCTTGTAAGTCGGAACTAGTGCCCAAGGGTTGGACTTCTTCCCACCCACACGAGAATAAAAAGAAAGAAAAGAAACACAAGAAGCTCATGGTTTTCGGATTAAAGACGCCTCCCCTTTTACAATCAGGCCCGCATAGCCGATCGAACACTGCTTCTCCAAGCAACCCAGTGCATGGGCATCCAAGGACCCCTAAGCCCTTGATGGCTTCACCGCTATTGTCATTTATCTAGGCGACAAATCAGGGAGATAGAAGTATACGATACACGGGCCAGGCAGGATGATCGTGCTAGGGGATTTTCTATGCTGATTTTTATTTTATTTTTTCGAATTTTTGAATTTACACTTCTGTACTGTATCTGGCGGTGGGTTCCTTGTTTGATTTTGTTTACGGCGTTACATGAGCGTATATGGAGCCCCTATTCATGAATTGCAACAGTGTGTTTTTATTTTGTTTCCAATATTGGTCACGGGTTTACTTTTACTACTTTCAAAGCATATGAAACGGGATTGATGGCAAAATAAAGGGTTGATTGCGTGCGGGGGGAGTTTCTATGAGGTTGGAAAGGGAAACCAACTCCTGGCGTTCATTTTCTTTTAACCATTTTCCGATCGACCCAACAAGCAAGACATAAAAATACTTGTTGGTTACCGATTCGAAACGGAGCCGGACACTTGTGTACATAACATATAATAGACTTCCTGTCCTGTAACGAGGAGATATTTTTTGCTTGTTTTTTAACTTAGCGATTTCATCAAGGTTACCTTTATTTTTACTTTGCTCGCCCCTTCGGACCGGACTTAAATCGAGTCCGCTCGCCAAGAAACAGGCGAAACGGGGGCCGCAGCGCGGTCTTGGCGGGCTGGACAGAGGAAAGGGGTGTCTGGTAATTATTGAGCATCTTGTGGCTTTTGTCATCGTTGTTGGTCTTTTGGCTTGGTATCGCGTCATTCATGTCCGTTGAGAGGAGAAATTTGACAAATTCCCCCCTTCAAGTACTCCGTATTATACCGGACATCAAATCAAGCAAAATCATGTCAAATTCGCGGCCCTAAAATGCGCAAAGTGCGGAAACATATGGAGAAGATGCCTTTTTTTTCTTTTTTTTCCCTCAAACTCCTTCATTTGAGTTTGCGGTCAGATGATATGCTACGCAAAAATGATTATCATCAGATCTTCCTGGCCCGAAGTCCGTTGCTGAATGGTTACTGAAATGCTTTTGAATCTTAGTGAGCCATTTCCACATTTCCAACCACTTCTTTCCCCGCATGCCCTGCGCGGAGCTCGTCCCGCTACCAAAATAAAAAACAAATAAAAAGAAAAAAGAACAATCATCGAATGCTCTATCCAGTCATGGAAACTAGCCTTCTTAACTCCGAGTGGAACGAATCCGTTAGCGAGAAGTTTATTTATATTCATTCTTCGGTTACTTAATTTTCTTTTTTTTCCCCCATGGAGCCAGCCGTTCTTCCAAACAACGCTCGGAGATATCGTGGTATCGTATCGTCCAACCTCAATTCCGTTAAGTTGTTGCCCAAGACCCAAATGGAGCCTAGCGTTGCGCTTCGTGCCAGACGGCGAAGCCTGTCTTGGTTGAAACCCGTGGACTTGTATTTTGTCCATATTTCTTTTCTTTTACAGACCCAAGCAGAAAAACATGCAGTCCAGGGATGTGATAAGACTGCCAAATCCTCTTTTTAAATAAACCAAACCGTATTTGGGAATAAAAGCGAAATCCCGCTTTCGAAAACGCTGGCGCGGTTATGATTTGATTCCTCATATCATTAGAACGATCGCCGTCCATGCCTACGCGAGGCATGGAACGAGCGAAGAAGAAATACTGTATCCCGCAGGACTTGTCTGTTATTTTGCGGGGTGAAAAATGAAAAATAAAAAAGAAAAACAAGAAAATCGCCCTGTTATCTTAGTTTTGCGCTCCTGTTTTGAGGTTCCTAGAGGTGTGTTCCAAGTAGAAAAGCTACGCTGGTAGATAGATGTCGCAGACCGCTTGCTAGAATCACAAAAGTGCCCGAAGGACCAACCATCACTACCCTTTTCCAAGAACATAACTTGCCACAAGCCTTCCTCCTAAGTTAAACAAAAGCTATCGATTGGTGCCAACCAAGTCTGGCCCCAAGGACAGTCCAATCTCCTCGACGAAACTGTTCGGCGTATTCTGTTGATATCGTAGCATTCCATCAAACATAGCCCAACACAGCACGCATAGGAAGACATCTTGGAAGCCCTTGGAAATGTTTCTTGCTGGCCTGGAAAGAGGATTCTTTACCGATCCCTCCCCCCGCCATGCAGCTATTCTCTGCGTTGGCGGAGCGAGCGAATGACGATCCCAGTGGTCAATTGCAGGCACATTTCTGGGAAAGCAAATGAAGTGTGCGCAGTCGGATCCGACTTGGCTGGAGGAGGTTCTGGTCTGGTCTGGCTGCGACTAAGTAGTTAGCGTCGACAGGCAGCCGGCTGCGTGGCTGGGAATGGAAGAAAAGAAGGATCTCATCCGTCAGCACTCAAAATATCGACACGAAGTTTAGCGGCTGACTTGGATCCGCTCCGCCCAGGGGCGGACGGCGGCAACCACTGGATCGATCTGATTGACAAATTCCGCCAATCCCTTTTGCATTGATTGAGGTGGAAATTTCTCAGCTCTGCGAAGAAGAGTCTGTGAACTCATGCGAGAAAAGTAGCTGCGGCTGGGGGCTAACGACAACCGATATTGCTCCGCGGCGGGGAAACTTTTAAGTCCGCGGCCATTTAAAAATGATGGAACCTTCTCTGGAGCTCGGATGCTTTTCTATACGTGGGAACGAGGTCACGGCTAGCCCACCAAGCCCGAATCCTGCTAGTGGTTCGTAGCAGTTACCTCCGGTTCCATGTCCTGCTGTTCACTACTGGGATGGGATGGCTTTTTTAGGTAGTTCGATGCGTCAAAAAGCTAAAAACGAGGCGGCAAGCCACGATGGCAACTTGGCTCGGTTGTCCTCCCGTTTCGTCTACATAATAACAAGAAATAACAGCAACAGCGACGACGTATTTGGCCATTGCCACGCACAAAAGGCTATTGGCCTCCTAGAATCGACAGGGATATGGAGTTTTGGCGAAGAGATGTACAGCCTTTCTGCTAAGTGTTTTTGTACTGCATATGCCGTCGAATACAGGCTGTTCAGCCTTATATACCAACCAGCCCATGATGAACGCTTACTGAGGAGCGATGGCTAATGACAAAACGAAGTTTTGCTGTTTAAAAAAGCAGCTTATATGAGAATTAGAATAATGCAGGCTACGGAGTGTGTGAAAGATGCACAGCTGACGGAGACTCAGACCCTGACTGATGTCATGGGGCGGGTCTCGCGCGAAGTGCTACATTACTAGTTGTATGGGCGTGGTATGTCATATCCTATTTTTACACCCCAACAATAATAACTAACTTATAACGAACAAGTAACTCCATTTGAACCCATGCAAAGCTCGGTGTGCAGTAGAGGGCTCTGAAAACTGAACATGTTCTAAGGGCTCTCGGAAATTAACACGCAAATACACACACACACACACACAAAAACACACATACGGCCTCCGTCTCAGGATTCGTGTTGGGCCTAACCCGTTGGACGCAACCAAATAATGGTTAGATTCACTGTTCAAGACTCTTGTCTGTTGCGCCCTGATCCTCGCAGGCACGGCACTGGACTGTGTATGTAGGTGGTGTGGTCTGTGAACTCTGAACGGTGTCATCAATTAGGAGAGATCGACACGCTCTCTTGCGCTCTCCCACGTTATTCCTCTAACAGCAAAAAAGTGAAAGAACAAGGGCATCTCGTGGTTGTAATAATGTGAAGGACATGTTATTAGTCCAGTCCTAATAATATATGATAAGACGCGCGCCGTTTAACCGCGGAAAGAACGTCAGATTCCTGTGACCAGCCGCCATGTAGCTAGGTAATTCCACCATATCTATTTGATGCAGAAATGTGAGATTGTTGACGTGGAAAGGAAATGTTTTACTTTACCTTTTTGTTCGCGGATCGGAAACATAACTCCAACCGTTCCCAACTTAATGGATGGGTCAAAATATCGCCTGATGTTTCAAGATGTGCTGCTACTCCACTCGCTTCTTTTCTTAGCTATTAGGGTTGTTTTCATTGTCGTTATCGCCGTGGCATACCTGAAAGCTAGTTGCGCTAGTAGGATCCTATAGACCACTCAGCGCGGCCTTCTGGGTTCCCAACAAATTAACATCCCCCGCACACATATATATACATGCGAGGCGAATTGGGAATGGGGTCCCTGGGATTATATGCTAGACGGGGTGCGGAGAGCCTCTCAAAGAAACAATGCCACACTCCGGCACGACCCTCTGTGCTGTGGACTGCTATTCCATGCAGGCTGCAAGTGGGAAGGTGATTCGGGGCATGGCAAGAATAAGATCCCAGAAGTATGTCCTTTGCATTGTCTTCCAGAGACTAAGTTTGGTATTAATCCGGTATTATGTTTGATCATCGATTCGTTACCATTTCGTTACCGAAGGGGATGAAAATCCTACTGGACTTCGGCGACAAAAGGAGGTGGGTGGCGCGGTGGACATTTTGGCATAAATGAGTGGTCATTTGAAAGGAAAGCTCCCTGGTTGACAACATGGTGATGGGATTCACTGCAGAATCAAGTTTCTAGAGATGGCGACGCAGGGTTCAAGGATGGATTTGATGGAGGTGACGGGAAGAACAAAGAGACAGGGAAGCTGAATACAAAGTATGGATCAATATCGTGGGCAAAGACGAAGTCGGTTTGCCCCCAGGAGGTCCAAGAGAGGGGAAGGACAAAGTTTGGTGTTGCGGGATACGGACAAGGGGATATCGGAAGAAAGGGGCAAGCTACCCAACCAGCTGCGGCAGTTACCTTGCGTGGAGAAAGTTGCCGTAGGTATGCGCCCTCACATCTTCTCCTCGACTCATCCTTCCATTGTCCCCCGGCCTTTGTCAACATATTTCTAACTAAGTATATGTCTTAGCAAAACTCACGTAATAAAATTCATTGAAATACGGCAGAAAGGGCGGGGAGCAAATAACACTCTCAAGCCGCAGTGGATCGATGGATACCTCTTGAGCATTCCTCCACGCTCCACGCTTTTGATGGGAGTAGATCACCTCTCGCTGGTGGTTTGTTGCCTCCCCGGGGCCCCACGTATAAAACTGAAGGTGCGTTGGGGGGTCTTGGGTGGTTGGGGGCGAGGCTAATCGGATGGACTCCAACAGGTCTATGCGCGCGATTTCTGCAGACTTGATGGAATATTCGTTTGGGGACTGTCATAGCGGCGTAAGCAAGGGAATTAAAATTGAACCCTTGTTTATTGTGTGCCATCCGGGAAAACACCGGACTAGGCCAGGAAACTTATGATGATAACTTATAAGCTTTTATAAATTTTATCCTCTTTTCTCGTTGACCCTGGACCTCCCACATATCAACCGAATGGTCAGGGCTTGGACGAACAACCAATGAGTTTCATTAAATGGTGGCCGAATCCATAGGTCCCCCGGGGAAGGGAGGAGTATTTCCTTCTAGGTCTAAGACAAGTTGTTCTCCGAATACAAAGGTCAAAGAAATTAAAATAGGTAATGTAATTGGTAAGAGATTGCAAGGAGAAAGGCTGTCTAGGCTGTGGTAAATGTAAATCAAGCGAAAAATGTAAAATGCCACGGTAAATATCCAAAGGAGTAGAACTAAAGTTTGACACTAGAAGAAGGGGTGGGGTGTGTTAGGGCTATATACTTATGGAGAGGGGGCTTTGTTGGGTAGGACTTACCTCCAACTATGCTCTTCATCTCCGTACTGAATCCCTTCAATCCAATTCTTCATCTCGAGAGCCACTTTCCCAGCCTCTTCATTTTCTTTCAAACCACAGTCCACCGTACGTCCTTTCCAGCTAATAGTGCGGACGGGACTAACAATAGCCGCAGTTCCCGCCCCGAATACCTCGATCATCCTACCCTCATCAGCAGCTTGGGCAATTTCCGCCATTGTCAATTTGCGCTCTGATATCGCCCAACCTTTAGGACCCAGTCTTTCTCGGGCAAGAGCGAGGACTGAATCTCGTGTGACTCCCTCCAATATCGTACCATCCAGCGGAGCAGTGATGAGTTCATTTTGCCCAGTTTCTTTGTTCCTTAACGCAACAAACAGGTTCATGGTTCCAACCTCTGTAACGTACTCTTCTTCTCCAAATAGCCACAGATTCTGTTGATGACCTTTCTTTGCAGCTTCAATTTGTGGGACAATGCATGGAGCGTAGTTTGCGCCCAGCTTCTTATCTCCAACTCCGCCAGGCCAGGCACGAACCGCATAATCTGTTGCTTCTAGAGAAACAGCTTTGAATCCGGTTGGGTAATAGGGGCCAACGGGGCTGGCAATGACAAAGAGCATGGCGGAGCTTGGAGCGCTAACGCCCAATGTCTCCTGCGTACCAATCATGGTGGGTCTTAGATACAACGAATAGCCGCGTGCGCTGAGTAGAAAGATAACTAATCAGTAACAAGAACAAATACAACAATTCCAGTATCTATTCGCATCGCAAGATCAATCATCAAAGCTTACTCAGGAATAAATCTGCTGTCTAGTTTAACAAGTTCGCCAATGAGCTTTATCGCGGCGTCGCCGTCGAGTGTTGGAAGCGCAATACGTTTCGAAGACTTATTTAACCGTGCCATATTCTTATCTGGTCTGAATAACCGGATGCCGCCGTTCTTGTCCTTGTATGCCTTCATTCCCTCAAAACATTCAAACGCATAATGGAAAACGCAGGTGGCCGGATTGAGGCTGAGGTTTTGGAAGGGGATGATTTTTGGAGCAAGCCAGCCATCTTTGGTATTCCAATTTATCGTAAGCATGTGGTCTATGAACGTATTTATCAACCAATTAGTTCTACCATATATATACAATAGGACGTTTTCCAATGGTAGAACACTCGCCAGTGAAGGTATTTCCGAAAACGAGCTTCTCGGGCTGAAGAAGTTGTTTCGGCGAGGTAGTTTCCGTAACAGATAATTTGGAGACATCAATTCCCGGTAATCCATCGCTTCGGCTTGCGAAATCCGTGCTGAATTTCTTTTGGCAAGGAATGGAATATCTCCATGCGGTGCTGCTACCGCTAAGCGCGGGAATTCCCCTTCGCGTTGTTGAGTATAGAGCGGACTTCATGATTCTTCGCAGGACTCAATTGGCGTCTGAACGGGAGAATACGAGAGATTGGGGGACTGGAGGGTATATAACGGGGGCCGTCGTGTTGAAGGGCGTGACGATTTGCCGGTGGCTGCAGAAAAATTGTCTGCCGTTCTCCGTATCTGGCCTTTCCTGCGCCATGACTTTTTTCTCCGCAGTCTCAAGCACCGACTCTGGCGGTGATGGGGCGAAGGCGACCAGCCAATCAGCGACGCCTGTTCGGGCCCTGATCCGAGTTCGGACGGCACCACGGCGAGAAAATGCCGAATCACGTAATAACTGAGTCATCAGCTGCCGCGGCTAATACACGTGATCTCATGTGACCGTGGCTAGCCGTGGAAGTTTGTGGAGCCGCATTATTTTGACCGACGCCTCTGGAATGGACTCCATAGATACCGACGGGATGTCACAGATGCCGGTTCTCGTATAGGGGCGGGAGTGAATATTACATTATTCCATATATCGCTGGAGGAGAGTAAGGAAAGACAAGAGTGTGAACTGCCTGTGTTGGGCTGTAATCTTGATGTTGGCTCATGGATTAATCACTCCGAAAGGGACACGACTCCCTGAGCTGATACTCCCTGGTCTTGATGCTTCAGTCTGACCACTTACAGATACAGCCGTCCCTTGTCTTGGTTTTCTTGGCAGTTTTATATTCATCTTCCTGAGTTCGCCATGTTTTCTTCTGCTTTGAAGTCTTTTAGCTCAAACATAGCTGCCAATTACCAGCTATCCCCGCACCCCTCATTTACTTCTGGTCCGTGGAAAGTTTATGCCGGCGAGAAAAAGAGTACCGGAGTTGCAGCATCGGTTTTCGTTTTTGATCGGAAATCGCTTGATGCGTGGCCTGGTGGCCTTGGCTCCCGATCTAACACCTCGTCCCTGAAAAAGTTACATGATGAAGTTGTCGACAGGCTTAGACGGGAAGCAAGCAGCCTCACCCGGCTAAGGCATCCTTCCATTCTACAGGTCCTGGAACCAGTGGAAGATACTCGGAATGGCGGTTTGATGTTTGTAACGGAGCCAGTTACCACATCTTTAACTGGGCTGTTGCGGGAGAAAGATGACCAAGGGAGACTTTCCGGTGGCGGGCGGGCCGGCCGATCTATCGGCGGAGAGTCCGATGTGAATCGAACTGGGAATAGTATCGAATTGGATGAAATCGAAATCCAGAAAGGTTTACTGCAAATTGCCAAAGGCCTAGAATTTTTGCATGAATCTGCCGGTCTTGTCCACGGCAACTTGACCCCTGAAGCCATCTACATAAACACGAAGTCCGACTGGAAAATATCTGGCCTTGCCTTTGCTGGTCCGGCTGACACAGGCTCCCAGTCATCTTTGCCTCCGATTGCGCTTTCAGAGGTTTTATATCAAGATCCCAGACTGCCAGCTGCTGTTCAACTTGACCTGGACTATACCTCTCCAGACTTCGTAATTGACTCGAATATCTGCACGTCTGCAGACCTCTTTTCCCTTGGTCTTATCATTGTTACTCTTTATAATTCTCCTCACACGTCTCCTCTTAAAACACACGGCAACCCTTCTACATACAAAAAATTATTGAGCTCACCGTCAACAATACCGTCACAGAGTAATGGATTTCTTGCCTCAGGTCCAATACCGAAGGATCTAGCATCGCAAGTTCTCCCTAGGCTCATCGCTAGGAGACCGGCTCAGCGTATGGATGCAAAGGAATTCCAACAATCCCAATATTTCGATAATGTACTGGTGTCAACTATACGCTTTCTGGAAACTTTGCCTACGAAAACAATTAATGAGAAGTCCCAATTCATGAAAGGATTGGGTCGCATCTTGCCCGAGTTCCCGGCTTCAGTCCTCGAAAGAAAGGTGCTTGGTGCCCTTCTAGATGAGAGCAAAGACAAAGAATTGCTTCCACTTATCCTGTCGAATGTGTTTAAAATTATCGAAATTATTCCTTCCGGTCCGCAGGTCGTTCCTGAGAAAGTCCTTCCTCACATCAAATCAATTTTTCTGTCAGCTGGAGCAAAAGGCTCTACGCAAGAGCGTGATCATAGCAAAGATGCTAGTCTCATGGTTGCTCTCGAAAATATGGACCTTATAGCGAAAAACTCCTCGGGACGAGATTTTAAAAATGGTCTGTATATTGATTCCTTTTGATTTATATTTTGCCCTATTTACTAACGGCTATCTGCCAGATGTACTACCTCTGATCCGTCTAGGATTAGAGTCCCCCACCCACTCGTTAGTCGACGCTTCAATGCGGTGTCTCCCCGTGATGCTGCCAATTCTTGATTTTTCGACGGTGAAGGATGACGTTTTCCCTCCTATTGCATCCGTTTTCACCCGAACTAGTAGCCTTGCCATCAAAGTTCGAGGTTTGGAATCGTTCGTTATTTTATGCGGTGGTTCCGTAAAGCAAGAATCTTTGACTCCGAACGGCGATTTCCTTGGTAGCTCAAGCAAGCCCGAGCAACCGAAGTCCGGTTCGACGTCGATTCTTGACAAGTATACTGTCCAAGAAAAAATAGTTCCCTTGCTGAAAGCTATTAAAACAAAGGAACCTGCAGTTATGATGGCAGCTCTAAATGTGTTTCGACAGGTCGGCCAAATTGCCGAAACTGAATTCATCGCTCTAGATATCATTCCAACGTTGTGGAATTTCAGTCTTGGCCCGCTTCTCAACGTCCAGCAATTTGGCCATTTCATGGACCTGATAAAATCACTTTCTTCAAAGGTCGAGCAACAACAAACGAAAAAGCTGCAATCGCTTTCTTCTTCAAATGATTTCGGAAACCCTAGAAAGAGTGATTCTCATTTATTTGGAATGATGGAAGCTACATACAGCGGAACTGATGTTGAAAACACACGAACGGATTTTGAACGCTTAGTCCTTGGTAAAGCAACGACATCTAGTTCTAATGATGCCTCCTGGAATTCCTGGGACACTGCAAACCCGAACGCAACAAAACCGCAAGCAACGACCGATCACACGCCTAGGTTTGCATGGTCGACTGTGAATTCCATCAGCGCCAACAATAGTGCAGGTCATAATTCACTTGCAAACTTGTCAGGACCTTCTCAACGATCGATTACCCCAGATATGAGCATGGCCGCTTTTCCTGCTCTTGCCCCTTCAAATGCACAACAGCAATCCTCTATGGGTTCATCATTCCCAGCGTTACAACCTGCCCGCCCCTCACAACCGTCTCAGCCTTCATTATCTTCCACTTGGTCGACAATGACCCCAGTTACAAAAACCAATAATATCCAACAACCCACTTCGATGATGAATCAGTATTCGGCAAACCCGACCTATCCACTAACATCAACAACATCAACAACATCAACATCATCCTTTGGTCTGAATACGCGGCCAACAATGCCCCTCTCCCCATTTTCAATCCCTCCTCCACCGCCATCAAATTTTCAGCAACAGCAAAAGCCATCAGCTGAACCCTTTTCCGCCGCTTTTGGTCAGCCAAAAGCAAACCCAGCCCAGCAGTGGCATTCGAATTCGACTCAGATACCCCCAATTCTACGACCGCCAGTTAACCAGCAGAAGCAGGGCCTTGATAAATATGAGAGCCTTATTTAAGAAGAAATTTTGCAGCTTGGAAACATGCCAATTCCGGAACGAAGCGAATCTTTTCCCACGACCCCACCGCGAGTCTCCCTGAGAGCGTTAGGCCGAATTATTATACGGAGGATATGAGGCAAAATCCATTGCCGGAATATGTGTTTCATATGTTTATATATGCATTCAAAATTAGTGGCAAGGTTAGGTCTAGATTTTTCCACTTTTCTGAATGAGAAATGTTATTGTTGTGATCTCTTATTCTTATATGATAGTCCATTCTACTAAGCCAGAATAGCTGTTACATTGTTAAAACACTATTTTGTACGATATTGAAACAGTGGATGTTGCGGGATAGTAACTAAAGGGTTGAAATCCGGAGCTGGATACTTCCACATGCCCCGATAAACACCGTGATTTTCTGGGTTGGTTTTTGGAACTACGTTTCAATACAATACAATAGCCTTGTCACTTGGTGTCATAAACTTTTTCACAAGAGATCTGAACCCCGATTATTATCTCGATAGACAATCCAAATTGAGAGTTCTAGAATAACGCGTTTGTAATATTCAGCGATCTGGAATCGTTGATATGTGGGGGGCACAGAATGAGGGCTGACTGCCTCTACGGAGTTTTGGGACGTGAAGTTAAACTCTCACTGGCATACGACTTCATATGACTAGCCTATTGAATGGGAGGGAAAGCGACCCTTCAAGGAAGAGATCTTCAGCACGGAATTTTTCCTCCTTTACGGCGCCGGTAGCCAGATAGGGAGCAAAATCAGCCGAGTCAACACTATTGAAAGGAAAAGTCCCATAGTTACTTGTAGTATAGTCCATTATATTAAGAGTAGAACACTGTGTTTCCTAAGGGAGTGGCTTGATCGTAGCGAGAGATCTTTACACAAAAATTCTCGCAAAATTCACCATCTTCTATTTCTAGTAACTGCAGCCCATTGATAGGCTTCAAGTGACGGGGCTCTCTTCTTGGGTTAGATGGCATATCGCACGGAAATATGAGACAAGAAATAGGAGTCCCCCCCTGGAATTTTTTAGAATGTAAGAAATCTTCGTTCTAATAGAACTCCCGGGTCATCTCACTGTAAGCGCGTGCCCATATCCTAAATTTTCTTTACTTCAATACGGAGTATCTCGTAGAGATTCCGCAAGAAATGGAACACCCCCTCTCAACGAAAGGTCTGTCTCACTCCAAGCGAGAGACTACTAGAGGGAGGAGCGAAGTCAACGGTAAATGAGCAAAGGGGGCACACTGCCCCTTAATCCGGTACGATACCCGTGTGTAAAATATGCAGCCCAGGCAGGAAAATCCTAGAGCAAAAAGAGACTATTTAGGAAAAATCATATCTTCTTCTGCGACGCTTGACTGAGAAACGAAAAGGTGGTGGTGCCAAACCTTGTTCGTTAGGCATCCCAACTACTGGTGATTAGGAACTCGAAACAGCTGGCTAGTTATCTTTCATGAAATGGTTCAAATGGTCCCAGTAGCCTCGCGATTGATCATTTCAACCGGTTTATATTTGGGTTTGGAGCGAACATTGTATAACTATATTGATATCTCAAAATCCATACTGGGATGGTCTGGCCGAGGTTCATCCTCGATATCTTCTAGGAGGCAGTAGATAGTCGCATTCTCCATTTATGAGACGTGAGACGAGACGGGCAAGAGGACGAAGGCAATAGGCCCTCTAAAAGCATTTTCTTGCCGTAAGTTACATTGCCATCGAGCTTCGTGGATCGCGGCGCGCATGGTTGCTCCGTTATTTAAGGGATGAAGATTCGCCGTGCGCATCATATCTAAACGTCACCCACCATCCATGTTCCAGAGCAAAGATGCTTGATTTTAGCTGGCCGTGATGAGTCTGCTAGTTGCAGGATAGAGCATGATCAAATCATTGCAAACCAGCCCTTCTCGGTTTGCTTCTTCGAATAAAGAAGGGATGGGGGCAGGAAGTCGACACACAAACCAGCATGTTTAGTACAAGAGGAGAGGAGTGGACAACGTGCAATCGATCCATTGTCCAAATAGACTTTCTGGCAAAGAATAGACATACAATTGGCGTAGATATTATGGACGAAGCAAAGAAGAATGGATGTTTTCTTGGTGGAGCCGCTAGTTGACTATAATAACTTGCTCCCGCATCCGGCGCTGGTTGCAAGCTGCCCAGGTGCTTGTCACTGCTGGTATTATTCTGTGTTGTCAGCCACAATCTCATGTCACTCGCTGCGGTTCTAGTTAAGGCGTTACTGGATTTGTAGTTGAATTTGCCTTGAATTTACCCGTGAAATCAGTTACCCCTCTATCCGGCACCAAATACCCCCCCTCGGCGGCTGGGCAGAGTGTTTCCATGACCCCTCTTCGACGCTGGTCCTCCAAAGGTGCAAGCAACACCATCGTCCACTTCTCTCCTACCAGCCGTCTTCTTCAACTTCGACATCAATTCCCCATTTCACAGAAATACAGTAGATTTGCATCCACCAGTGCTGCTGCTGTTGCGACGCGATTGAAACCGACAACAGAAGTGTACAACGAGACCCGATCAATCATGGACGCGAAGGCAAAGCAGCAGTATCTCGCCGACTCCCCGCCCACCGTGGTCAGACTGGAGATCAAACCTCATTTCGAGGCGCTGGATGATAAGCAGAGACGATATGCTCATTTCATCAGTAGGTAGGTTGGTCTTCTATTCTTCTATTGCTTCCGTGTCCATCTAGGTTGTGTTACCCTGCTGCCCATATTTAACATATGGTTTCCCTTTGGACACTTGCCTGGACCTCCCAAGCCCCCAGTTCCTCCCCCAAATTCCCAAAAATGCAAAAAAAGCATATTGTTCAATTAACCAGGACTAACCATGCCGTAGAGCTGCCTTCCAAGGAACTCGCATCACCCTACGCCAAGTCTCCCCCGAGTCCGAACCTATCTACGATCTGATCATCTCCCTCTACCGTGCTTGCAATGGTGATTGGAACTCCCTGGCCCAAAAGACCGGTGTGAGCGCAGAAAACCTACGCTTCTTCCTAGAATACGCGACCCAGTTCTTAGGCAATTGCGGATCGTACAAGGGATTCGGAGATTCCAAATTTATTCCTAGAATACCTGCTGATTCCCTGGAAGCGCTCGCCTCCGTCACTCCAGAAACCAAGGCAGCATGGGAGAAGGCGACAAGATCTGGTGGAGGGATATATGAGACCGCCACTACGGACCTAATGCATCTCGGATATCCAGAAAACGGACACATGTCGACCTATTACCCCGACTCCCCAAACATCACGACCGAAGAGATCTCTCTGATAGCTTCCTTTTTGGAAGATAAAAAGTTGTTACCGGAGAACACAAGGTTGCGCAAAACCCAGTCCGGAGACTTCGAGTTGCTGATTGCATCCGCGGAAAAGTCACCGGCAGGCAATGATCGAGATGTTGGTGATGTTCAGAAGTGGGAACTCGAAGGCAAATTGCAAGGCAAAACTCTTTACCTTGTCTTTGGTGACCATTCTGAGGAGATGGCGAAAATTGCGGAGAATGTCAAGCAGGCTGGGTTTAACGCCGCAAATGATATACAGACGAGAATGCATCAGCAATACGTGAAATCCTTCACTACCGGATCCCTGGAAGCATTCAAGGAAAGCCAGAGACAGTGGATTAAGGATGTGGGACCAGTGGTCGAATCAGATCTTGGGTTTGTGGAAACATATAGAGACCCTCACGGTGTCCGTGGAGAATGGGAGGGTTTCGCGGCGATGGTATGGCTAACTATCACGCACCAGACGCTCAGCTATGTATGTTGTGTATACGCATTGCCACTGACATTCTACCTAGGTCAATCAAGAGCGGACTAAGGCCTTTGGGAAACTTGTTGAGAATGCGGAGTCCATGATTCCAAAACTTCCTTGGGGCAAAGACTTCGAAAAGGATAAATTCTTATCGCCTGATTTTACTTCATTAGAAGTTCTCTCCTTCGCGGGTAGCGGAATACCTGCCGGCATCAACATCCCGAACTACGATGATATCAGACAAAACCTTGGGTACAAGAATGTGTCCCTAGGCAACGTTTTAAGGTATTTATTTATACATTGTCTATGTGATACATATATCAATCTCACGTAACGTGCTGACATTTTGCTGTGTAGCGCCAAAGCGCCCAATGAGCCGGTACCCTTTATAAGGGTACAGGATCTTCAATTATTTCGAGACTACCGGGATCCTGCGTTTGAGGTCCAGGTACGTACTCACCTTCCTGTTGTTCCTTAACCCTCCGGACTACAGACTTCCATAACTTCAACTCTTAACATGCGAGGTTCATAACAGGTCGGGATTCATGAATTACTGGGCCACGGAACCGGCAAATTACTTCAAGAGACAGCTCCTGGCGAGTATAACTTCGATATTTCCAATCCACCAATCAGCCCTGTAACACAAAAGCCTATAACTACCTGGTACAAGCCAGGACAAACATGGAGCTCAGTCTTTGGGGCTATCGCCTCATCGTACGAAGAATGCCGCGCCGAATGTGTGGCTATGGTTCTTGGCTGTGACTTCAAAATATTAGAGTTGTTTGGCTTTGGCAACGGAGAGGAAGATATAAACGGTGAGGCTGGCAATGTTCTATATGCCAGCTACCTACAGATGGCGAGAGCGGGTGTAGTGGCGCTTGAATTCTGGGATCCCAAGAGCTCGAAGTGGGGACAAGCTCACATGCAGGCACGATACAGCATTTTGCGCACCTTCCTCGATGCTGGAGGTGATTTTGTGAAACTGGTTCATACCAAGGATGACCTTTCCGATCTTGAGATTCACCTTGACCGGTCCAAGATCTTGAGCCACGGTCGACCAGCGATAGCGAAGTATCTACAAAAACTCCACATTTACAAATCAACGGCAGATTTCGAAGCCGGAAAAGCGCTGTACGACGACATTACGAATGTTGATGAGTGGTGGGCATCACAGGTGCGACCGGTTGTTCTGCAGAAGAAGATCCCGCGCAAAGTGTTTGTGCAAGCCAATACTGTTCTAGAGGGCGATAAGGTGGTGTTGAAAGAGTATGAGCCAACCTTGGAGGGTATGATTCAAAGCTATGCTGAGCGGGAAGTATGAAGCCAAGGATGGAATTGAGGCACGCATCCGTCGACTTGTTCCCTTCTGCAATGGGCCCTTATTGTTATTCTCATTATTGTCTAGTTTCCCATAAATATTCATGCAACTCTGCGACCCCCACGATAGCGTGGCAGCTATAGCCGATATGCAGAAGGCGAAACAACATTAGCATTAACAGCAGAAGAAGGGAATAAACTAGAACGAACAGAATATCCTCCAGCTAGTGGCAGCGCATTAGTCTCAGGGTCCAAAGAAAAAAAAAAGAAAAAAGAAAAGAAAAGGAAAGGAAAAAAAAGGGGAATAAAATACTCAGTTTTTGCGAACAGAAATATCATAGCCACGAACTACTTACTAAACGACGATCATTGAACGAGGATAAAGCCTGGTCTTAATGCTGTTTATTGTCCGGCCCAAGCAAGGTGGTTTCTTGTCGAATCGTTCCACTCTCTGTACAGAATAGACTAAGAAACCTACTGCTGGCAACCCAACCCCTAACTAAGGCCCGCTCTATTTTTCTTTTAAACATACGGACGTAGTGGCCCAATCCTATTTTATCTCCGTCTCCCCGTCCCTCTGCCTGCCATTGACCGCCGCCAATTGTTCGATTTTTCAGTCCCATTGTTGGGCGAATGGAATGTAATCGCCCCATAAATCCGGCCAAGCGCCCTCACATGACCCCTGCCAGCCCTAATTGCCATCGCCAACCTCCAGCCGATTTCCTATTGATGCCCGTCTCAACAATAGGAGAAAAAGAAACGAGAGAGAAACCCTGTCCAACCCTGTTCAATAGGTATGGAGAATTGGAGATGGAGAGATGGTTTCGAACAAGCGGATACTGATACTTGCTTTCTTCCTATCCTGCTTCTCTTTTTCTGTTCCATTCGACGAGATACACCGACACCCAACCCGGAACCCAAACGAGCTGGTGCCGCCGTTCTCCTCCCCCATTGCCGGGAATGGCAATCCGTCGTTGCTAGAACAGAGTTTCCCTTCCTTTCTTTTCTTTGAAAGGCGTTGAACCCCAGCTCCTCTCTCAGCCGCCCAGGCTCCGGCGACAAGGAAACTGTCCGGGTGTGGCTGCATTCCAAGCAATCCCTCCCAAAAAAAGTGTGGTTTTAGGCCTCTACCCGAGGATTTCTTTTTCCTTTGCTTTCGTGCTTTTCGTTCCTTTTCCCAACTCTGCGGGTACTGGGTGATTTAATCCCCGAATGACAATAATAGATACAGCTGGTCCCACTCCAACATTTTTGCCCAGAGTCGGATATGTTTTGTGATTGTTGTTGGTCGTGGTGATGGCTGGGGATAAGCCATCTAGCCGAAACGGCGATGACCAACTGCAGCTGCTTTTTATCTCTCTCTCTTACTATTATCCGTCATGGCCTGAAAAATGAGGACAGCAAGGGTTAAATCGTTATTGAATACCGCCTACGGCTACCTCGCTCCTCTCATCCTAGTTAGCATGTCGGCTTTGTGACCTGAGACGGGGAAGCATTGTTTGTATCCAATTTCGACCTGCCAACGTAAAGCATTGCAGCATTCATTATTACTTGAAAATAATCCCGGACTTCAGAAACAAGCAACTGGTGGGACAAGTTTTTTCTTTCTCTATTGGTGTGCTATTGAGGCGGTTCCTCAATTCTCCTTTTTTGCTACCTCGCTTTCTTCGTTCTTCGCTCGTGTCTTATTGTTGTTGCGGGTTTTTTATTTTTATTTTTTTATCCCTTCCTTTCATTTTCATGCGACCATGTTGCGTTGTTTGACAACTGCGGCTATTTTTATATGCAGATACTGCTAGAGCGATCCGAGCAACCCTCCACTCCGTGTCCTTATTCTTTCATCTCGATTATTGTTGACTGCATGAAGCGACAGTTGTGACTCTCCGCCTATGGCAGCCATAAATTCCCCGTTATTCGTGTCTTGATATAAGGGCTATGTTGTCACATCAGCAGCAATTCGAGAGCCTGAAACAACATATTCATTCTTATTTATCTACACCACCCCGGTTGTGCATTATATATTCGTGCGAGATAATAGCAACCATACTAAAGTCAGGCCTTTGTCTTTCTCAAATCTCTACCTCACTTTTATACGCATTCTATTCATACTTTTCTAAACTCATATATCCCTCGGCTCGTTTTCTTAATCGCCGCCTCTTCCGTCACCATACCCTAAGGCCTGATATATGCTTCCTCTCCCACTCACATTGATATTATACTCTAGCAAGAGAAGAAAATACAACAATGCTACCCCCCTCAGACTCCATAGATCACCAAAACTGCAAACTGGCTGAGTTCGTTGCCAGCCTCCGATCTCAAAATAGGCTTGTTCCTCCTCAGCCACCACCAACATATGCAGCCGCAATTGCTCCAGCTCCAGTCGATGATGCATTTGCAGACATTATTGATGATGATGACGACGAGGAGAGCACAGCCATGCGCCCCATCACAATCAAAATCGACACCTCTATAGATATTGAGGGGCAGGGGAATACTTTCGTCATACCCACATCAATCGGCGCATCGGCATCTGAGGAACCTCACACTTCTACCTCCACTTCAACATCGCCGTTGTCATCGCCATCGTCATCGCGTTCTTCACTACGTACTACAGGCGGGAACTCCCCCTTACAACAACTCCAACAACAGCGACAGGTCAAATCCGCACAACTTGCGTCAACCATTATCTCCGCGCTGAAAGCTGCTGGTGTCATGGATGATAAGGAGTTGGGCACGCAACGGCCTGTGGAAGTCAACGTCAGCTCCGGCATACGAATCAGGGGTGACAGGAATGTCGTGTGCGCTGCTATTCCGAAGAGGCCGGAGTTATGTCATGTTGGGCGTTCGGATTCTTCGTTTGATGAGCGAGAGGAGTTGTCGAGGCGGGGAAGAAAAAGGAGGGCTACTTCGGTATGAATTTTTGCTTATGTACGTATTTATATGGTGCCCTAACATATTATTCGTAGCAACCTATCGGCATACCCTCTGCAAAAAGAACGTAACTGTAAACGAACTCGTCATCTCCATCCCCACGTGGTATCGCTATTCAGTACATTTATGCAAATATCACAGTGTCATTTTCATAAACTGTTTGTCGACCCAATTTGGAACGGGATTGCGTTTTATGAACCATGACCACTATCTTCTCTATCCACAACCGGTGAAAAATTACCTTCCAGTCTATGGACGAGAAATATAGGTACTGATGAAAGAGTTATGGCTTATCTATCCAGAGGCGCCCTCAGACCACCCTACAGAAAAGACATAGTATTTCACGAACAAAAACGACAAGAAAAGCGTCAGTTTCCACAAAAAACAGGTCACTCACTTCTCTCAACAAAACCAGCCCCTCGCCAAACTATTCCATAAAGGCATCCCTGACACGACATACATCTATTTGTTTCTTTCCATCTCCACGCTCCAGGACGGCACTTCCATGCAGCCAAGCCATTATTCCGTATACAGCTCTCCCTCCGCCATTCATCGCCCCCTGAGAGCTCCCGTCTCATACACAGACGTAATTCCCATGCATTGCCCACTCCTGCATGTATGAATATGAATGTCTGTCATATTCCAGTAGTGACAGGGTGACAGGGAACTTGACTACCCCTTTTGACATCGTCGTCTTCAATGATCTGGTGGATGGCGCTTGACGCTTTAAGGTTCGGAAGTTTTCTGCATGCTGACTTGCATATCATGTAATATTGCACTACGGTTAGCTTGAGTGAATACCCGAGCGTGGAAAATGAAACAGGCTTGGCATTATTGGGCGTTGCTCAAGCATCGCATCGAAGAGGTAGGCTCCTTTCAGATGGGGTTTTTTTGGGGGGCTGTGGGGAAAAACGAAAGAGTAAGGGTGCCGGTGGAAGAGAACTATGGTGATGAATGATTTTAACGATCTCATTGTTTTTGTTCTGTACATAGAAGAAGGAAAGATAGTCAGGCTTATGTGGTTTAATGTATATACGCGGGCCAAGAATTTAACAATAAAACAAAAATACTTCCGTCGAAAGATAAACTAGTCTCACCATTCTCGTGTGCTCTGAGTCCTTTGATGGCAGGATGAGAACTGTGTCTACCTCTTCGACGACCCTAGACGTTCCATGTTGAGTTCTGAGGCATAGAAATGGATAATTATGCCATATGTACAAAGAGCAGTCAGTTAAACCATCAACTTCAGTTTTCCAGAAGTATAACCAAATAAAAAAATTCCTCACGTGTTATACTGAAGAAGTAAATACGTCGTTTTCCGCGCCTCCCAGCTAACCCTGTGCGTGAAAATGGAAAATCATGCTCGGATTTCTCACACATATTATACATTTCAACACGTCAAGCTGAGCCCAGAAGATACAATCACATTTAGGGAGAAAAACAAGGCAGTGCTTCTCCCACATCATGGACGAGGAATTGGTCAGTCAAGTAGACCAGATCAAATCAATCGAAATTGAAGTCGTTTTGCATGTACTCTGTACGTAGTCTATTTGGAACTCGAACATGGCAAACCACAAAGAAGAGGAAGGAGAAAAGCGGGGGAAAGTTCCGCACACGTATCCGACTCCAATTCCAATTCCTATTCCGGCTCCATTCGGACTTGTTCTTTTCTTTTCTGTAAAGAAAATCAAAATAGAAACGTATTATAAAATCAACGCCCGACGGGTATATCGATGCGATGCAGTGCCGTGGACCATACTGGCATCCGTTTATCACGTTCATATAGCAAGCCGCAGTTGTGGCATAATGTCTAGATAAAACCAATAAAACAGGTGCGAAATAGTCAGCATTCATGACCTTGTTCTCTTCTTGCAAAAAGGGGGCTAGGTAACATAAGTAGTGATCAAAGAAAGTGGTGGATGAAATGATATATTTTCAATCCTTTCTTTTTTTTTTTTTTTTTTTTTTTTTTTTTTTTTTTTTGCTTACCCTTGGCCCAGCTGGTCCATCTCTAACAGCCCATGCCGCTGTACCCCAAACGGCACAATTAGCACAGCGCCATGTTTGTCTCTCCCTGATGATGCATGAAACATTAACATCATATCTATGAAATAATGATATCCAAGCGAAAATTCAGAAAGGAAAGCGAAAGAATGGATTGACAAACCAGTCACTAAGCGTCCCCCCACCACCACCATACCCAGCACCCGGCCCAGTATCCGGCGTGCCCCTCCCACCGCCACCAGGCGTCCCACTCCTCCCCCCGAGCGGGCTAATACTCCGGAACCGACGCTTTTTCTTACTCCTCTCGCCTCTCCCCATCGGCTCATCGGGAATATCAAAATATCCACCACCAGACGAACTCTGCTGCCTCGTCAACTCCGGCGCAATCCCACTCGTCGACGAAAACCTCGCTGTCTCCCTACGCAACCGGCGAATCTGCCTCTCCCGATCCCCCTCCCTCTTCTCAATTTCCTCTTTCGACAACGTCTCCACCTTCGGTTCCCATTCATCGCCCAGTCCATCTGGATCGTAACGCCATCCAGCCTCCTGTCCATTTGCAGCCTGGTTATCAATCTCATTTCCATAACCGCCCAGCCCGCTAATCAACCCGCCGCTCTCACAGACTTCCTTCTTCAACCTCAACACGGCCTCGTAAATCCCATGCGCCACGGCGCTGACCCATTCGGGACCCAGGCCTAGATCTGCGCATGTCACACGCGCAAATTCCTCAGCGAGTCCTTGCGGGTGGAGTAGGGACCATTCGAATTTATCTGTGTAGAGTCTGTTCTGTAGGTTTATGTTCAAGTTCACGACGCAGCGGTAGGCGTCGTCGGGGTTTAGTTCGTTGTCGTCCATGGTGGCTTGCTGGGAGGATACAGTTACGCTGCCCTTTCCGGGGGTCGCGTCTGCTAGAGACACGGGCGTTGGGGCGTTAGTGGCACCGGGAGTTGCGGAGACGCCTCTCGAGGAGGCTGGTTGGGGGTTTGTAATGGTTTGTTGCTGTGGGCTTTGGAATAGAGGGTGTAATGCGACGCCGGCATACTCCTCTAGTTGCTGGCGTAGCTGGTTGGAGATAGCAATGGTCATTGCTTGCGGGTTTGGCAGATCTAGATCGCGCACCATGGTTGTAGCAAATTCTTCGGGTGTCGTGAGTGCTTCGTGTAGATTCCAGAGAAAGGAATCCTTGATTCGATAAGCAGGCGCTGGTTCTGGTTTTCGGTAGGCGGGGGAGGCAGGGTTGATGCCCAGTTCTAGATAGTTTCGCGGTAAGGGGAATGGTTCTGCGGGTTGGTAGGCGGGTACTTCGAGATCGATGCGGATGGGTACTAGGGTTAATGGGAGCTGTGCTTGTGTGCTCAGCTGTTTCTTCCTCCTAAACGCGGATAAACATCGACCTCCGTTAGTTTTTCATATTTACATCATCCGAACGGAGAGGGGGATAAATGAAGAACGTACGCCGGCTTCAAAACCTTTTTAACCACCCAATCCCTAAAATTCGGTTGCACATCAACGGGTTGGAAAATCTCTGTCCCCAACTTCTCTCCCGCTGGCCCTTTATCTGGGTTTAGCTCCTCTCTCCTCAAACTCCTCAACCCCGTCGGTCGTCGTGGTCCCTCGCTATCGTCAAAGTCATCATCGTCGTACCCATCTTCCGCATAGTTTACGGCGATGGTACCACGTTTCGTCATCCGCGCGCCAGGTGCACCTTGTGAAGGGGGAATGGATGGAGTAAGGAGCGCGTTCGCGTACTGGCGGAGGCGCGGGGAGTAGGAGGTCATGTATCCTTGGGCGGGAGCCATAGTGTCGTTGGTTGTTCAAATTTCTGTAGTCAATGGTGTTCTTTATACACTAAGTTTTCCACCATGGCGTTGGTTCCGTGAGGTGAGATGGATGCAGCGGCGGCCGTAGGTATATATTAAGGCGTATATGCTTATGCACCTGACCAACAAGCTCGATTCGGTTTGCGACAGCGGCGGACGAACAAGGAAAAAAAGCTTCCTTGCTGCTCGTTGTTGCTGTCGCGGTAAAATCGCTGGATTTATATCGAAATAGACTAAAATTAGATGGCTACAAGCATCAGCTACAGTGAGATATGCTGGTTATGTCCCACAGAGTTGGAGGATGTATTCGTCTGTCTTGTTGCGTTTCCCTTTCTAGCGTTTTTGATGCTTCCAGGATGCTTGGATGTCCTTGCTGAGTTCGCGTCTGGCCGGATTGGGTTAGGCTGCGCTAGTGTCAGATTTAGACTAGTGCATCCGCAGCCTCCAGTTGGCGCCAAGCCATATCGCATCGCCTGAAGTCTAGAAATCAGGACGTCTTACATAGGAGAATAATTCAAGAAAGAAATGAATCCAAGCTAATATTATATATATCATCCATTTGGAGGACGTACAAGGGAACGCGTAGTTTGTCCTTCCAAGTAAATAAATGGAGAAAGAATAAGAGCTAGTAACAATAGATGTGCTTCTGTGTATAATCTCAAGAACAGGAAAGAAATAAAGCTGTTTTCCCAGATGACTGATAAGACATAGCAGTATAGTTGTAAGGGAAAGTAAACATGGCATTCCACGAAATAGGTTTAATAGTTGGTAAAAATGGAAGAAGAGGAGAAAATAAGCTTGGGAAAAAAAAGTAGTCCCGAGGGATATAAGGAAAACGTGCTGTCAAGATATAAATAACGCAAATACCAAAAACCAAAGACAGACGTGGTATGAGTACAATAAATTAGGCATGCCGCAGTTTCAGAGAACTAAGCATCGGGCAGGCAGAGCAGTTTTATACGGTAATCAACTTCAACATGAGTGTGCGTACATGGCGTCCAAGCTTCTCCATCAACGTAGCCCAATAACGCTCTAGAAATAATGCATTAGTTTCAGATTTGAAAGGTCCAAGCGAATAGTAAGAAGATAGTAAATCTAAGCACAAGCACTCACCATTTCAAGCGTCCACACTCTCCGAATCCAAACCTTAAGCTTTCCCTCGACTCCCTCCACACCCTCAAGCTCCACACCTTCCCACCAGCACCGTCGCGCCGGCTTCCGCCAGAAAAGAAGCAGTTTCTGCGCCATCCCGAAGGCGTTATTATTGGCTAGGTCGCCTCGTATATCAGTCCGGAGCTTCGCCAGTGCCAAACTACAGATTACAGCTTTGTTTGGTTCGCCGGCACGATGGCCCCACCGATCATCATGGTTGAAACCCCTAGCTTGTCGTCAGTAATTCATGTAATTACATATAAATACATTTATGTGTGTGACTGTGAATTGATGTACACTGAGAGAGGAAGCACAGATACTTACCCAGCGGTTAACATCTCAATGAGATGCTGCTCAGTCGACCCGGGTTCATCGCTTTTTCGGAGTCCCGAGAAGATCCCATCTTGTTTCAACAAGGCTCTTCCGGCAGCTCGTTTCACCTCGATCATTTCCGGGTGGTCAATATCGACTACGGGAGGGATTGCGTAGAAGTCAAGGTCTTCACGAAGCACAATGATGCCCGCGCGACCCTGCAGCATATCCCTTGGAGACCCATGCATTGGATCGATAGCGTAATCTCCTTCAAGGGACGTGGTTGGGGACGGCGAGGATGAAAGAATCGATTGCGCTACAGAGCGGAAAAAGTCTAGCATGTATTGAAGAGAGGCTGGGTCGTACTAAAGATGGAAACGCGCCAAGTAAGTCAGTGCCGTGTTTGGTTAAGGATAATAGGAAGCCAGGCCTTGAGTATATGAGGAAAATGGCTCGGGGACTTACGTCAACGGGGTATACGTCGCCTTCATGGAATGTCCCTAAATGTCCATCAGGAAGGAGCCCATTCGGGAATAAGGAAAGTAGAACGAATTCTGGCAGGGTGAGTAGTTCATCGCGCGACAGCGTAAACCGAGTACCACTTGTCCATGTCAATTAGTTAGCAATGGGATGTCGCAAAAGCGTCTCATCCGTAGAGAAAATATAGAAAACTAACCGTAAATCTAACGTGATATGCTCATCGCCTCCAATATCTGTAAAACCGAACAATATATTAGCAAGATTCCGGAACATCTATGCAGTACCTGCTTATGAACCATTGTAGGGGCATACATACCTCCAAGTGTATTTAATGGGCCTCCACCTGTCTGCTGTACCTGCGTAATTATAGACGCAGCTCCTCCGGCCGCGGCCATGACGTAGGTAAAGGACTGGAGAGGTGAATACCCTTCAGTATACGGCGGTGGCGGCTCTCCGTCGTCTAGGCCTTTCCCCGATGCTTCTCCTGTCTTATCCCGCGAAAGTACCGCCTTGGTATCTAAAACAACAGGCGATTGCGCGGGTGACGGAGGGGTTTCTTTGAATGGGGGTGCTGGTGCGAATGCTGGAATAAATGGTGAACTACCAGATTCTGTGACGGAAGCCTGGATGCGATCGAGCCCCTCGTCGTCGTCCGGGTTGGAGTAGAGGGATGAGAAAGGGGGTGGGCAGGATGAAGGAGAGGGAAGAGCAAAGGGTGCGCTTGAAGAAGAGGCTGAGCTTGGTGAGTGAGGAGGAGGAGCGGTATAGGAATCGTCGTCGTTCTCCACGGTGGGTGCCGTGCGATGTGAATTAGATGACTGCGCCGTGTTGGGCGAGCCTGATGGGCCTTGAGTGCTCGACAACGCGATCGAGGACGGGTGGTAGAAATCAGCGTGATGGACTACGGGAGGGGTGGCGCCTATAATATTGGCTATTCCCAGGTTGATTGCATCCGATGCGGAATGGAATTGAAGGAGTTGTGTTTGTCAACACGGATAGTAGGACTCTGGGTCAGAAGGCAAAGGCAGCGTAGAAATCGATATAAGACAGCAATGCTGGTCTAATGGGACCCAAGGAGCCAAGGAGACGGGGAAGGAGAAAGCATGGAGGTTGGGATGGGTACCCCGAGCAGCTTGCAAGGCCTTAGTCGCGATATAGAAAAGAAGCAAGAAAATTGGAGCACTATGGGGTAATCGGTGGGTCGAGTGGGGATAATTAGAAACTAAATGGATCTACCGTGGTGAAGAAGAGAAGTCGACGGTGATAGAGATGTGGTGATGATGTTGTCGGAGTTGAGATTGAACTCAATGGACCGAGTTGAGGCTTAAACTATGTTGAACTCCTAGTAAACATGTCACGGGCAGCATCCAATCACCGGCGCTCTAGTGTTTATTTTATTACATTTTTATACTTTTTTCTTGACCATCCGCCGTACAGTAAACTCTTGTAGACCAGGTTTGGTCTCGAACGTCATGGGCAATCTAAAGTCATTTTCCCGCGTCTTAGAATATGGCTGGTATCATTACGGACACTACATCTAGCGAAACGGAGAGATATATACTAAAAATGTAATATCTATAATACAAAAAAGCCTACTGTCCAAAAGCCATATGCTCCAAAACTCCCAACGTTCACGTATATACACTGTCTTGCCTTTTTGTCTTGGCCCTTGCCTCACCGCCCAAGCTCAACGATGGTGACAAAATCCAAAAAGTAACCTGACCGGCGTGCTCTTCGCGAATCAGACTTAAAATCCTTGCGTCACCGTATCGAGTATTCCGAAAGACTAGGGGAAACATTTCAAATAGTTAGACAGGCCAATGGACATCAGGTGTCTCATAGGGCACCCTTGATTTTGGATACGAAGTGGCAGGTTGTTCGAAATCCTTGGCCAGGTTGATCCCGCTGTTGGCTTCGTTCGTAGTGCTAGGCGGAGTTATAGTAGTAGCAGTATCTCGGGCATCGAGTTGTTGAGTCCTTTTCCGTTCTGGATAATATTGGCCACCGGGATGTAACGGCTGTGTCATCTAAAAGGGCTCGTTAGCATGCCAGAACAAATATCGTTTCATTGTGCAGTCATAGACAAAAGTGTACCGGTGCCAACGCTCTCCTACTTTTCTCCAGGAAAAGACAAAACACGCGTTCGTATTATATTTATATATAGTTCTATGTATATATTTATGGGAGGGTACTGACTTGGCGGAATTCGTCGCCGTCAACGGTGACTTCGCGATCGCGGAGTTGTCGCATCAGGGCCAGAAAGTTGCTGTCTTTGAATTTCTGGCTCTGGTCGTGGCTGACGCTGTCGAGCAATTGTCCCGCTGTCCTTGCAAGCTCATCCGAATCATTCGTCCCGTCGACTTGGGGTTGGATACTATCTGCGCCTATTCTAATCGTCTGCTCAATCTCAATTCGCTGTGTGACTTCTCCGTTCTGCAACTGCTGTTCTTGAAGCTCAATTTCCGCTCGGGCTTCCGCGAAAGCTGTCTCGAAAGCAGATTCGTCAAATATTGCTTCCTCTTTATGCTCTTGAAAATGTGACTGGGATGCATCTTGATACATCAGGTGGTCGCTCATGCCACCGAATCCCATCCCCTCTATAGCTGGGCCGTATCTAAGGGGCGCCTGAGATATTTGCTGTTGGTGTGTTTGTGCTTGGGGTATCTGATGTGCGTGTTGCATAAATTCATTCTGCCAACCGCTAGAAGAGGACTCTAGACGAAACTGTTGTTGGGGTACACGTTGCGCCGGGCCCGATATCTGTAGGTTTTGAAAATCAGATGCCCATCCAGAATTTTCCGTGTGGTTAAACGTCGGGTGTTGCGGCGCGGGCGGTAAAAACGATGCTGGGTGTTGGATATCAGAAAGATGAGCGCCGGGTACACCTGCTTCAAAGGCGCTGAATTCTGGGTCTAGGGTGCCTTCATTATGGGTTTGAGATCGGAAGCCCTAAGGTACCTAGTCAGCATGACTTATATCAGGTTAGATGGTTTCAAAACTTGGAGGACATACCTGAGCAGGGGAGTGGCGCGAAAGTATCCGGTCTTGCTGGAGCGTCCTATCTACAGATGTATGTTTCTGGAAGCTCTGAAGAGCGTTGGAAGGACCACATAGCGCATCCGCCATGATGCTATAATTCGGAAATCTATAAAGTCCCAATCAAATTGGGCTGAGGTGAACGCGACAGGACCCGGGGAAGAAGCAGCCGGCAGAGGAAAGCCAGGGGTCGATAGCCGCAGTTAAGAGGGTATGGTTGGCGAGTCCAATAACTGAAGTGATAGATTGGATAGGATGTGAGTATATAAATATGTATACACTCCTCGGACGTCACAGACTGGTATATCCGGATATGAATGATGTCGGCCCAGGAGAGGAAGAGACCATGGAGACCGAGGCTACTCACGTGGGCCAAAGAGGACGACTTATGTCAGCAGGTGCGGGCTGCCTGATGTTTCCGAAAAAGGAGCGCCAGCGTCTAGTTTGCGGCAAGCTGGCAGTAATAGCCGCCGATGCTCAGGAAGGAAAAGCCCAGGACACCAAGCAGACAGATCGATATAGATAACCGACATTGACATTCCACCGCCAGTCCCGCCATTTTATGAACAGCCAATATGGTAAGTATTGTTCCATTACTCTGCTAGTTTCGTCTGATGCTCCTCTAACTCCTTTCCGTAGGCACAAGTTATAACGAATTCAGGCCACGATGACATGATTGTATGTCCCTGTGCTCCTCACAGCTATACTCCCCTTACCAGCTCTAACAGGTTCCCACATCCATAGCATGACGCAGCTCTAGACTACTACGGTCGCAGACTAGCAACATGTTCATCAGACAAAACAATTAAGATCTTCGAAGTAGAGGGCGACTCGCACCGGCTTCTCGAGACGCTGAAAGGGTATGAGCCGCCGCCCTTTCCCCAGCTTTACGACTTTAAATTTATACTACCAGATACTAAATTAAAAATGTTTTGTTCTTCAAAGACACGAGGGAGCAGTATGGTGTGTTGCGTGGGTTCGTACAAACCCGTTAGAGAGCCCCCTTCCCCGATGAAACTCAAGCTAACCCGTGACAAAAAGGCACATCCCAAATTCGGAACAATCCTAGCCTCCTCCTCCTACGACGGCAAAGTCCTCATATGGCGCGAACAAGCCCCTAGTACCGCCTCCGCCTCCACCGCCAGCACCTGGACAAAAGTCTTTGATTTCTCCCTCCACACCGCCTCCGTCAATGGCATCTCCTGGGCGCCTCATGAGAGTGGCTGCTTGCTCGCCTGTGTCTCCTCCGACGGCAATGTCAGCGTACTCGAATTTAGCGACAATAGCTGGACGCACCAGCTGTTCCACGCCCATGGCATGGGTGTCAATTCCGTCAGCTGGGCACCCGCCGCTGCTCCTGGCTCTATCATTAGCGCGACACCTAGCGCCGGACAGCTGCGCAGGTTTGTGACGGGCGGTAGTGATAATCTTGTTAAGATATGGGATTATAAGTATGTTGTTTCGCATTTCTTTCTATTCTATTGAACTTTTGCTGGATTTCTTGCTACGAAAGTATGGTTTAAGCTGATAAACTAAAACACACATCGAACAGCGCCGAAAACAAGGCATACACGGTAACCAAGGTGCTGGAAGGCCACACAGACTGGGTCCGCGACGTTGCCTGGTCACCAAGCATCCTCTCCCGATCGTACATCGCCTCTGCTTCCCAAGATAAGACCGTCCGCATCTGGACGTCTGACCCCTCAAACCCCAACGAGTGGACTAGCCAGCATCTGGAGTTCGATTGCGTGTTATGGCGTGTCAGCTGGAGTTTGAGTGGGAATGTTCTAGCTGTCAGCGGCGGGGATAATAAAGTCAGTTTGTGGAAGGAGAGTTTGAAGGGGCAGTGGGAGAAGGTGAAGGACATTGAAGACTGAGTTTAGTTGGGTTTTTTTTTTTCTAGTCTTTTCTCTTTTTCTTTTCCTAATAAGGTTGGGCGTATGTTGTATGTTCATATATCTATTTTTCTGTTCTCTTTGCGTCTACCCGCGAACGCTGCCTTTATACCCATAAAAAATAAATATAATGGGATTTTCAGGGGAACTACCCAGATGAACCACCCTTCTGTCAACTTCCCCTTTCAGAACTTCATCTCACATCCGAATCTGATTTTTTGCCCCATGTCCCTCTCTCTACCGCCATCGAGCATAAATATAGAACAAAGGAAAAACAAAAAACATCAAACCACCCAAAATATAAACGCCCCTCCTCCACCTCTGCCTCCGCCATCATATTCCTCCACCTACCTATCATAATGCCGACCCCGGGTTCAATTACCCCTTCATACCCGTAAGCCCATAGAAAATCCACTGCAGTCCAGCTCCACGGCGACCACCCCTCCGCCTCCTCGGCGTCCTCACCGCCACCACCACCACCGCTGCCGCCGTAGCTGTCGCCATTGTCACCAACAGCCGAGATGAAAAACTCAGGGCTAATTTCATAGATGATGAAGCATATTCAATGCCAGCCAGAAATACCGGCTTGGGCAGGACAGGGTTCTGTGAAGCCCCGCATTGAGTTGGGGTGGGGTTGGTCGTTGCTGTCATGGGCGTGGTGGTGGTGATTCTGATGGAGATTGAGCGATTGAGTGCCGCGCAAGGAGGTACGGAATGAGGGCTCGATGATGGCGTTTATAAGGTTGGCTTCGTTGAAGAGGGGGAACCGTGTTGTAGAAATAGAAGCGTTGGTGGTGATTGGGGAGAGTTTCAGGAGCGAATTATTTTTGTTGCTATTGAGAGGAGTGGTCTGTTATCTACAACAAATTTCAGACGGGGGAGATAAGATTACCAATGCACGAGTACTATTTATCCCAATGACTCATTAAGTCTGCGCATGTGTCTACCTTTCCTATAGGTTGGTGGATGAGATCGGGAGCGGGTGAATGCATGCTGTTGTCCGTTAGCTATAGGCTCCTTCCAAATAACGATTTCGGCTTTGCAATTGATATTTGAGAACGACTAAATCTAAAAGCAGAGGAAGAGCAGGAGGAACAACGTACAGTAATATCCTAACCAACAAGTGCGCAGACTACCCTTATTCCCAAGACCCTCTTCCCAAGTCTTCGGCCTCATAACTTTCGAAATGCTATGATACGATTTATGGAATGTATTCTCATCCGGGCTCCTCAGGTGCCGTTTCCAAAAATTCCGGATGTGGAGAAGTTGGTACAGGTCAATATTCTCTTCATCATTAGCTGCATGGGTCGCATCGATATACAATTTTCAGATCATAGTCTGTCCGCAGCGAGCAGAAGGAATGTTTGAGATCCAGAACTAGGTATGTCGCGGCCAGCTGGATGGCCATGTATGGCCTACTCGGGGACAGTGAGGAATTCGCATCATCGCCCACTATGGACTGATCGAAGAAACCTGACCTCTTAATAGCCATTTTGATACAAGCGCGGTTGCTGAAACAAACCCGCATCTTGTCACCTTGACGGCATGGTTAGGTATTGTAGGACTCTGCTAACAGGGTTAGATGCTCGCTCATTTAGAAAATATGGATAAATAATATGAGCTAGACATTTTAAACCCAGCTCATAACAAACCAGAAGCACCAGTAAATAGCGTAGTCAGGACGCTGAGCCACAGTTTCTCCTTACGTCCCTCCCCGTCCCGAAACGAAGGTGTCTGCTCCAGCATAATACTGTACACTTTGTATTCCACCTGGGCCTCCTCTGAGGATTTATCTGGAGGCGGATGGTCATAATTATTTAAAAAACGTTTCCTCCAGACACCGGAATTGGGCGGGATGATGGCCTCTGCAAAATAGCGACAGGTACGGGCCATCCGACATATATCTGCATCCTCCAGTTCCATCCGCATGGCAATCATTTGAATCAACTTAGGGGTTGCTAAGGGTTAGTAAGTCATAGAGGGCAAATATATACTTGGTAGTTCAAAACATATCAATACCTCTTTCGGCAAGTTCATCAGCCCAGTCCTTGAATTTGATGCCATAGTCCCTTGAATGACTCGATTCGAGCTTCTATTCAAATACTCTTCTTTTGGAAGGGGGCGGTGGAAGCATCGGGATCAAGCTGCGGGTTGCGCTCTCTGGCTGAAGGAGTGTATCGTAAAGGACAAGGTACGTACTTTCTTTAAAACTAAAAGGAAATGAGAAAAAAGGTAAACGATAAAGGGGCCGAAGGGAACACGAAGAGAGCGAATCGCGACGAGAGCATGCCGCGATATCTCACAGTCAGAATCAATCAAACCCGAACGAACTGCATCTTCTGATGATTAGGCCCATCAAAATAAGCGTGCCTTAACCACCCCGTCACCCCGCCCTGGATGTGATTCGAAAAAGTCCCCCTAATTATTCAAAGGGATAGATAAACGAAACCTCCGCACAGAGGGCGGCCTGATAACAAGGTAAAGTATATCGGAACATCCGATGGAGATATATATGCAAAATCACAACGTAAAACTCGAGAAAATCTGAAAAGGAAAGGAGAAGTGAGTGAGCTCACTTTTCTCTCAGAATCAATAGTTTTCTGCTAAGCTAATTACTTAGCTTTAAGAAATCAAAAATAACACAACACGTCCTGTGCCAACACGAAATGCGAGATAGGCACGAGAGGTTACTCCGTAATAATAAGAATTTTTCTATTTCAGGAGCATTCCGTGAGTAAGCGAGTGAGCTGAGGCGGTTTGATGGAAGGGAGAGGTGAGTTTGGAAAGTCAAGGTGGGTGAGGAGAAGGGAAGGGGATAGTTAAACTCAATCAGGGAACATCTAAACCCTACATACGTATCTACCTACCTACCCTATTTCAATCCCACCGAGTCCTTGACAGGGAGCTCCCTCTAGAAGGGTAAGTATGTCGAAAGAAAAACAAGGGAAAGGGAAGAAACCGGAAGAAAAATCCCCCCGTACTCATATTACTGGGCGTGTCATACATGAAAAAGATAAAAAGGAAAAAAAGAAAAAGAAAAAAGCTTTTTTCCCGCTTTTAATAGTCATCATCATCTTTCTTTCGATTTTCTTCTGCAATTTCCTTGCTCTCATGGACCGTGGTCTAACGTGAAGAAAATTTTATGTTTCAAACTGTCTTTTAAGGCAAGACGAGAGAGAAATAATCGAGACAAGAAAATAAAACTAACATTCGAAAAGAAGGGATGAAGAGGGAAAGAGATGAAAGAGAAAAGAAAAGGAAGCAAAGGAGGAAGCACCAAGAGGGCTTGGGGGGAACGCTAAAACATAACTTGAAAAGTGTGTATCCCCATGACAAATCCGTGAGAAGGAAAAGAAACGGAAGATGAAAATCCAGTGTACCCATACAAAAATCCAACCAGGACAGAAAAGGTAGGAATCCCTAAACTAGAAAGGACAAGAAGCAAAAGATATTAAGTAGGAAACTAATGAGTGAACAAACACAAGCTTGGCAGAAAGAAAACTTGAAAAAGAGTAAACAGGTCTCAAAATTATTCGTCCAGTGCATAGGAAGGGATTTGGGGAGTTCCCAAAACGTTGACTTCTTTCGTATTTATTCAAAGAAACAAAATGCGACGTGACGTGAATTCTTTTAGGGGGGGTCATACAACGGTCATCATTGTCATACGTTCACAGCCATCATTTTCATTCGGCGTAGTGCCAGCAGCGGCGGCAATACTCCGATATCCATTTGTGTGTTTTGATCGCGCCAAATCTGGGAGACAACAACTAGACTCAGCGCCGCTGAGCGGCCGCGTAAACATTTGGCTAAATGGAGGGTCTTGGGGGTGACCATGGGTTTCAGCTTCGGAGCCTACGCACACTCCCTCAGCCTTGCGGACAATTTCCTTGAGAGACCGCGTAACAACGCCTGCTCGAATAACGAGTTCTCGTAGTGACTGCGTGTCAAATGGTAACTTCTGAGGTGGGTCTGTGCTGGATCCAAGGTACGCGGGGTCTTGGAGACCGCGCTTCTGGTGTATCGTGTCGAGCACGAATTTGGCTTTCAATGAAGAGTCTGTTCTTGGTCGAGTAGGCGGGGTTATACTAGGATTCGGGTTTATTTTCTCAGAGAGCGGTGATCGGTGAGTATCATTACTCGTACGGCCAGATTGGTCATTCCTTGGTCCAATGGAAAAGAAATCGTCATCTAAATCTTCAACACTAGAAGTAGGTGATGGTATTTGGTGCTGGGTGAAATAGTTTCCCTCCTCTTCTTCATCATCCTCTAGAGTAGCCAGGCTGATAATACCCTTGGCTTCCCTCCACAACTCGGTAGACGGACCATCGAGAATGTTTAGCGCACCAGCGCGGGCACGAAGTCGTTTGAGTTCCTCCACTAATAATGTCAATTCTTGAACATGTCCAAACTGGCCATGAACACTAGCTTGACGCTCCATGATGGCCTTTGGTACCTTCATTCCTTGGTTGGATGGCATAAAGTTTAACTGTGTATCATTGTCTTTCGACCCATCTGGTTTATCGGAATCCTCGAACTCAAAGTCTCCATCCCAGTCCTCGCTCACACCTTTATTCCCCAAGCCCCACGTACCGAATTTCGGGCTGGATTGGTGAGATTTCTTTGAGAGGGATGACTCACGGGAAATTGGTACACTTTGGCTTCTAAGGTGCACAGCACTAGTACCGCGGCGCGTTACAGTGCGACCCCCGCGTGTGTCAGGAGCTTGTTTGCCATGAACCGTTTTGGGACGAGACTCTGAGCTCTGTACGTCTCTATCGGTGCGTTGTTGCTCTGACCAATCGAAAAGCGAAAGTCGCGCTTCTCTACCAGATGTTTCGTCAAGCGTAATAGATGAATGGGGTCGGTTCATCCTTGGCCGAAGCACCATTAAACCTTGAAGAGGAGAAGAGTTCGAGTCCAGTCCAGGATGCGATTGCAATTGTTGGTCCCCATTGTCCATAGGTTCTATATCATCTAGACTAGTCCATTCAATTGGGCAATCTTCGGCACATTCGGTAGAAGCTGGCACTGAAAAATCGGGTTTCTGTGTGGACTCTTGGGTGGGGAGTAAGATTTGGGGTTCAGTACTAGATAATGTAGGATTTTCGTGAATATTAAGGGCGGTATCATCATTGTGTAGTGCGCTTAATGGTGCGGAAAATGCGTCAGAAGTTAGGCTTTCAAGAACTTTGATTCTCTCGTTGGCAAGTTCCGATGGTGATGGCTGATCAAATATCGTTTCGATACGTGGGCCGCGGTGAGCTGGAGGGTTGCCCATCCCAACACGAGTAGGAAATGAGTCAAAAACTGTATCGCTTTGGAAATCAGTCTCATCTTCTTCCCCAGAGCTGAATATTCGTGTGTCATTGTCTGAGCCAACCAAGGTAGAAGCTGGGTCAGATGTAGCCGCAGAAAGTCTTTGGCTTTTGGGATGACTAGAGAAGGAAGAAAAGGTGTTTCCAGAAGGATTAGATGAGTGTTCCCCAGACGATGGCCTGGATCTGGAGTCTAAAGCTAGATCACAGCAGATCGGTTCAGGGGAGAGCGCAGCACGAAGTTCTGAAAATTGAGGGCGGCGGCGGAGGCGAGATTTGGGGGAGTTGTTTTCTGAGTTTATGGTATCAAGTTGGTGAGGAGTAAATTCTGTTTGTGAAGATGATCGACGCCTGAACGGATCTGTATTCGTAACCGGTTTTCTTTTCCGAAGCTTCGATGAGTTTACATTAAGCCCATCAAGTTTGGCGGCTAGATCGTCTAGGGGGAAATTGGGGTCTATGGTGCGTTCCTTGGAAAACGAAAACCCACGATGGCGACCCAGACTTTTCGTGGTTGAGAGTTTCCACGAAGCTGGTGAAGTTCCGGTCTTTATTTCACTAACAGAAAATGACTGTCGCGGCTTCCGCTCACTTATTGGTAAAGGCTGAGTAAGGGGATCAACTGGGATGGTGTCATCGAAATTAGTAGAAGCTCTAGTCTGTGGACGTTGACCATTACACATCCACGGTATATTATCTTCAGATCTATAACTATTATTGGGGGTATCACGCGGTAGGGACGTTGCAATAAGTAATGTAGGTGCGACACCAGGCTCCGGTACGAGTCGACGAGGGGAGCGAGCTCTTTCTCTATGTCTCGCGGATGAACGTCGTCTAATCTCCGTGGAATAAGGATATTCTGACCGGAAGTATGGTCTCCAGGTTGCACCTGTTTGGTCGAATGTTTCTGAGGGCGTTTGATGGGTAGAATGGAAAGGAGAATAGGGAGGCCCCAATTGCACGCGGCTATCAGTGGACGATCGTTGCCTCATATTTGCGAGTCTCTGGTGACTAGTTGCTGGTCGTCGTAGAAGTGGAGCGGGCGCTGCGACAGATCCGGATCGCGCCGTCTGCGATTGAGAATTTATTAGGCCCCGCTGCGACGTCGGTCGTTTAACCAATTTATTGGGTTGATGATCCACACGGAAAGGAGAAGAAAAGAAGGGGCTGGTGGACCCATTGAGAGATGGCGAGCCTGGCCGCGAACCTGACAGCAGACTGTCGTTTTGAGAAGAGGATATTATCGAGAGACGCTGTAGCCAAGATGAAGATGGTCTTCCGGTAGGCGAAGATATTAGAGGATCAATTGTAGAGTCATCACCATGTCCAAGAGACAAAGGCGGGGAAGACACACAAGTTCGACGACGAGGACGCGTTTTTGGGGCTTCTAGTGGTTTCTCATTCGCGGGATGTGCTGCATCTAGTGTACTCCCTGAGGAATCATCGGCTTGCTTGGAAAGCAGAACGTGGGAAGTGGCCGGCCTCCGCGTGCTGGGAGATGTAGGAGTGGGCACAGTGCCAACGGGGGACGACGACACATCCAGCACACGGGCTAGAGGGGAGGAATAGCTGTGTCGAAATATAGAACGTCGTCGCTTGGAAGGGGGCGGCCGTGGGGGTTGTGGTTGGCTCGCCTCGTTCCTGCCCAGGGCGAACCCCGTGGCAGCGATTCCAACTGTGCCAATGGCACAGAGCTGTATAGGGCGCGCCAACTGTTATCAGAATGGATTCTAATATACGCGTGTATATGTATACACTTGGTGCATATTGAGGTTGCAATATTGCGTGTAATTGAGTGTATGCCGCAGGTTGTCCAACAGTCGGTGGGGGAAAGAGGTACATTGAATGATCAAGAGACAAACAACCAAGGGGGGGAAGGGGGTGTGGGTGTCGGTCAAGGTTCCACTACTCAACAGCACCGCCAAAAACAACGCGGCCCACCAAAACCAACAAACAACAGCAATAGATATAGCAGGACGGTAAAAGAGTAAAGAATAACAAAAGCGCGATCATAGAAACCAAGAGGGAAAACGTAGCTCACCGTTGACACATGCTCCATCTCTTCCCCTGATTACACGGGTGTGCGCACGCGGTCAAGCACACCCAGCTGGCAGCCTCGTCGTCGTCGTCGTCGGTCTGGAAGAACACAGATCCATCACATAATATCACCTTGAGCAGATGTAATGTAGCTGGAGGAGATGCAATGGGAGCAGCGGCGGGTAAAATATAGAGAGTAATAGAGAACGAGTGAGGAGTGAGGAGTGATTGGGCAAACTTTGGGTCTGAGTGATTGGCTGCCCAGCCGTTTGTTTGGGCGGGCGGTGATAGCGACAGATACGGGGAAACAATGAGAGGTCAATGGGCGAGAGAACGGCAAAATGGCAGCGAGGCACGACAGGAGAGGAGAGGAGAGGAGAGCAGAGAGGAGGAGAGGAGATGCAGAAGAATAGTAGTGGTGGAAAGGGAGTGGCGACAAGCCGGAGGAGGAAGAGTGGAGAGATGTGGCAGATGGGACAAGCAGCTGAGGAGCCTCTTGGATGGGTTCTGGATGGATATCGGACGGACGGTGGACACCACTCACAACTCCCGCTAACCTCGTTCCAGCGCTAGCTAGCTACATATGAGGCTGGGGACTGCTACAGATCCAAACAAAAACATAAATAAACAACACACCAATGGATTATCTACTACTACTAACACTATTATTATTATTATGTTATTATTATTATTATTATTATTATTATTATTATTATTATTATTATTATTATTATTATTATTACTACTACTACGAAGTCTTTTGAACTACATATCACCGCGTCCTTGGATCGGGATATATATATTGGAGAGGACGGCTTTGGCTTTGACTTTTATGCTATTCAGACAAGGTACAGAGTTTGAGCCGCAGCAATAGACTAGTTACAACAAGTTTGCTACATCGAGCCTTGCCCTGCAATGACCATCAATGACCATCACTTGTGCTTTATGATCAACAACAGAAATACAATACGGAGTAGCGCTACTGTGAGTGAGGCTAGGTATGGTTGGAAGACATTCAGTCAATATCTAACCCTTATCTTTATGTATATGTCGTCAACCGGCGTATCCTTTCTTTCCTTTTCTTGTCTTCTTTTCATATTAATTACCGACTGTCCATGATCATCACAGGTTTCAACCCGGAATAACTATCGCGCAGGATACCTTTTCGTGCGAACTTCTCGAGAACTTGTAAGGATTCTAGAAGGGGTTCTCTACATATACAGACAAGGGCTTGTATCTCAAAACACTTGTATCTCACTCAGTTGAAAAAGCGTCCTCGCTCTCTACATATATCCAACCATTGACTACTGAGTGAAGACAGACAACTAGATTAGTTATTGACCTCCATTGACTTTTCTTTTGACATTTACAAAGAAAGCTAAATATTGAAATCCGGGATACTCTTAGTTAAAAATAAAATCAAGGTTAAGTAAATCCAACACGAGGCCCCTCTCTCCGCAGCTGCTTCCCAAGGGGTTCCTGGCACGAAACTGGATAAAATTTAAGACACGTCTACAGATCGAAAAACTTAGTCAACCACTTTGGACTAACTAACTAGTACTGAAGAGGATCTCTCCTTGCTCGAATTTTGGCCAACCATCTGTCTGAAGATGTCCGATATCGAGAGTGCCATAGAAATGAATATTTCCGGAGGACCTCTGACATGTAAAAATATAGCCGCCTTCTCCTAACATTTCTATGATAACCTATGTTTCAATAACTTTTGCTTTCTTTCAATTGAGTTATTATTACGATTCTTATTATTGCTGCTGAAAAGTGCGTCTGTCGGAAAAGGAGACGAGAGAACAAACTTATGCCACAAAAATTACTTTTTAGATTCCAGACCTCGACCACTGCCAGATGCGTGGGATCATTGCATCATTAATGTTTTCAAGGTGAGTGATGGCGAAGGATTTCCTGCCTTGAATCCTCAGGGCCCATTTTCCAGGGAATCAGGGATGTAACCATCGATCGCTGGAAGAAGGGGAGGACAATCCATGGAAACAAAACCAAACAAAACAAGGTGGCCGACTATTTCGACGAATGAGCGACTCGCATTGCCGACCTGGAATAGCTAATTGAATATCACCCAGCCGCTAAAACTGGCAGATTTTTTTCCTTTTCGATTTTTCCCTGGAAGCGCCGGAGAAAACCGCCCCATGATGGGTTCAGAAGCCGGCTCTCTATTGGAGCTTCCAGGCGCCCGTATTGGTGAGATTATTAAGAAATGATTTAACTAGGGTTAACCAACACTCCGCACAAACTCCGTGCTCTGTTTGGACAATCCATTGCATCCATTGTCGAGCTACTCATTGCTCGCTTTGGAAAGGGATGCTAAAAACTCTTCACCCCCGTACAGCGTACCATATATTCGCAGACCATGAATCAACGGCAAAGCCGATCAAGTCAGTGAGTGGTGAGCGATTCTTAAGGTTTGATCGAGGATGGAACAGGCAACGAGGGCCATTGGTTTTTGAAGATGCTGAGCCGCCGCCCCCAAGTCGACCACATTGTATGGATCTCGTTTCAGCCTTGGGCCAGCCAGCCAGTCGCGAGGCAAGGAACCCTGTCTGTCATTCCCACGATGCTGCAAACAAAAGGCAAAAAGAGAGGAGTGGACAGGAGTTAGCCGAAACATGATTGATTTGTTTGTGGAGACTTGAGGAGGGAGGAGAAAATGGAAAGGAATAATAATAGAATAGAGTAACACACTTGCTTCTCCAATGGAGTGGATGACTGACTAACTATCTTTGGATTCATCATCAGACATATTTGTTCGTTGCACCGGGCCATCGCTCTTGTCGGGATTCCGCCTGCTGTGCTGTCGTGATATCAGTAGCAGGAGAGGAGGGCAAAATGTCTCTGCTTGTTTGGCGTGCGATATGTGCTGGCAGGGGTATTTAGGAAAGCTGTTTTGAAGCCGACTCTTAAATGCATGGCGAAAACTGCTCCCGTCGTTAACCTACGGATCGTATTTTGCGTCCGCTCTAGCACAGCATCTTTCAGTTGGCAAAGTAAAGGGCTTACTTACATATACCTTCCTTCATTCATCCATTCGTGCATACTTAACATCCAGACTACATCATGCTGTGCCTCGCTATCAAAAATGCTAATTTCATGCTATGCTACATCTACGACCAACAAGAAGCCCCTGACAGTGAGACCGTATCCGAGCATGTAACACCTTCAAACTCCGCCTACACATCCCTTGTGGCAAACAGGCCAGTCAGAACAAAACTGCATTTGATCCAACCATTTTGAAATAGTCAATTATTAATGTCGCGCCGGGAAAGTTTGCTGCATCGAATTCCAACCATTCATTCCCCTTAAAATGAAGCAGCAAGAGAGACATTCTAAAACAGGCCAAAGCTTGTGCGCGGGATAGAGGGGGGATGGGGGTGTATGAGAAGCGCTGAGAGAACAACAAATCCTCCGTCCCCCGCAACTGTCCTTATTCCGATAGCCATAACCCTAGAAGCCAACATACATGGTTAACGTAGATGTTACTTTCTCCTCCATTCCCCTCCTTGAGATCTTTGATGATGAATAATGCAACACCAGCCACTCTCGGACAATAATAGATCTCGGACAGAGCAAACAGTCTCGCCTTGCTCATTACCTACCTACCTTAAATACCATTACGCGGTTGCTTGGGGCATGCGGGACACATGAAATGTCATGCCTGTGTGCCGGGGAGATTCTATATAACTATCATTGATCTCTATTACCAATGTGTCCTTTTTCTTTCAGTCCCGGTTCCCTTTTTGCTTTTCCCATGTTGCTTGTGACAAGCTTGCTTGATTAAAGAGATCGCTAGCTACGCGGATGTTAGCTACAACTAGCTAAAGGCTAACTAACTAACTAGTTAACTGACGTTACGGTGGAGAGATTACTTAAGCAGACCGCTGACAGCTTGCTGCTCATGGTAGTTATGGTATGGTGTTAACTAACTAATTGTGGCTACACCCAACCACCCACCAGTTGTCCCCTTGGTGGGTGGGACGGCCACAATTATATGTTACCCGGTATTTTTAATCGCCAGATAAGTACTTAATAACAAGGGAGGAAATACAATAACTTACCGTATACACGAGATGGAAGAATGGGCGGGAGTGGTGGAATGTGTAACATATCCCCTTCGTTCGCATAACTGCCCCTTTCTTCCCGTCAACTGTGTTTGACTCGGTGCAGCTGTCCATAATAATCCAGGTAGCTAGCTAAGATATATATATATATTGTCAGCCATGGCTAGCCCTCCCTGTGATCCAGCCCCTCTTCCTCCAGTATTAAGTGATGGTGATGGAGCTCTTTTACCCCAGTAGCTGCCATAATATAAGGTTAACTGGTGAGGTTTGGTTAACCTTGAGAGTATGGAGTATGTTCAATGAAACACAGCAGGTTTATTGACTTGAGAGTTTTATTTTTTTCCACTTTGTCTTAGCAATCTGTTTTCAAGGTTTGTTATCAATCTGGATGAAAGCTTTTTTCTGGAGATATTTATATCAGTTATGACTAGCCTTTTATCTCAGTAGCGTAGCTGACAGATTATAAATTCTCACGGCTATAAACTATACCAATATATTATCTAGATATGAATCACAGTAGAATTAAAAATAATAATAAGATGATCTCTTATAATCAATTTCAATCTGAATCAATAAAAATATAAATATAAATATAAATAGAACTCTTTAGAAGTATCTGAGTTTAATAAATAATACAAAGACATCTGAGCTCTAGAGAGAGATAATATATATTGAGAACTTTTGTAACGTACGCGCTGTGTGCCAGTTATAGTAGTCCTTAATTCATGTCTGATTCTCCTCTCTATCGGATAGGTAGGCGGACGCCCCTATATATACATAAGTTCTTGCTTATTTACATATAGATTTGGGTAGGAGCGATCGCAGGTGATAGGGG
>JAFEJD010004325.1:0-17010 GCA_018296065.1 Blastomyces percursus
GGGGGGGGGGGGGGGGGGCGGAGGGGGAAGTGGCCGAGGCTGACGGCGTATCTGGCATCGTCGTTGGTGGTGTTGGGGCTAGAGAGGCGGACGAGGCCTTCTGGTTCGCCGACGTTACCGCCTAGGTGGATTTTGTCAACAAGGGTCCATTTTGTGTTTGCGTTAAGATGGGCGAAGAGGGTGGCTATTTGGTCCGCTTTTGTGGAAGGGTTTGCCGGCGGGAGGGCGCGGGAGGGGATGAAGCTAGATGGTAGATTTTCAAGAGAACGCGGTTCTAGGGGTCAAGAAGAGAAGAAGGAAAGATGTCAAGGCGGCCAGGGGGAACATGAACATGTTGGAGGGCTGTTTGCGTGTGGTAGCATGGCGATCATTGTGGGCGAGAAGATTGTCAGTCTCTTTAAGCCGTCTCTTTCTCCGCTTGGTAGTTAGCTCGTTCAGGAGTTGGGGTTGTTCAATAATAATAGGTATTTTGAAGCTACTCCAAGATCATCGAAGCGAAGGCGGTTGCGGCGAACCCCTGGTTCAGCTTCATGAACGTGCGCAGCGGCTTAAATAGCCAATGGGGTCGAAAAATATGGGGTTGAAAATCTTAAAAAATAAAAATAAAAATAAAAAATCATAACCGTCATGTTGGCCGTAGGTCCGATTAAGGCTTTCTTCTTCGGCTGTTATATACATATGTGTATATGCAACCCAAGCAAATTACGTATCTAAAAGAACAAACATTAAGAAAAAAAAATATAACACATGGGAAAAGGGACATGATCCAAAATAACAAATCCTACCCATCAGCCAAAATTCCCGTCAAGAGTCAATAATCCACAAAGCCCCCATCCTTCCCGTCCCTATCCAACATATATCTAAACCTCTCCTTCTCAGCCTTTCCTTTCAGGTATGCGGGTACATCCCGGTTCCCCTCGACCCTCTCATAAACCTGACTAGGCCTATTAAACAAATCCTTCCCCGTCCTCACCACCTCGACAATATGTTCCTTGTTCGTAAACTCAGGACGATTATACTCCGTATGCGAGAAACTCACAATCTTAGTCTGCATCTCCTTCACCGTCGCAAAGCACGAGCTACAATGCCATGACGCATTGAACAGGTCTGCCATGGGGTCGAACCAATTTTGCACTATCGACCCTCCGCGCCCCATGCGCAGGTCGTCTGGCTTTATCGTCTCTTCATAGCCTTCATAATATGTCGCTTGTGGGTGCGCCCAGTCTGGCCCCTTGTGCAGCCATTGGAAACTGTAATAGTAGAACCTGCTACGCAAGTTGACACGGCGGGGGAAACTGCAGGTGCGGAGCAAGGTAACAGTAGCTGGGCGGGGGATCTCGTCGATGTCGGAGATGATAATGACGTCGTCGAGCTGCGGTGCTGCCGCGGGTTTGGCGGCAACGGGATTCTTCGCGCTCTGTTTGCCGAGGGTTGGGAAAACCTGGGTGAAGCCGGAATCTCGTTGGAATTTCTCGCGGTCGAAAGCCTTGCGTACGTTTTCGCCATCTCCTTCCACGAGATGATGGATTATCTTATCGTGGAAGCGGGAGAATTTGGCCCAGATATTTGTGTCAGTAAGGAGGGTGGGCTTTGGGCGGCCGGTGAAGGTTGTGTTGGCTTCGACGATTATGAAGTAGTCGACATGGTCGTTAAGTTCGTTCAGGCGGATTTCGAGCCAGTCAAGTTCGGTATTGAGGAGAAAGATGTCGTAAATTTTTCGAGGCGGAGGCGGGGTGTTCTGATCGTTCTTGCGGCTCTGATGTCCCCTTTTATAGACTGGCCAGTTGTAAAGGCCACATAGCTCGCGGGCTTTCTGTGCTGTTAACCCATTTTGGCCGATACTGTTCGGCTTTTGGAGAGCGCGGTCGGCTTCCATGTCCTGGAGAGCTTCGCCGACATATTGTTGGGTAGAAGTGGTTATCCACGAGTACAAGCCGCCGATGCATAATAAAAATATAGAGACATAGAGAATAAGGGATTTGATCCCTAGACGTGGGCCAAGGATCATTCTTGGGATGCGAGGAGGTTGATTATGTCGGGTGCATCAAGAACGAAGGGCGAAAGTTCAAGTATTAAGTTTATTTAACACAACCATGGGACAACCGTGGCAAAAAGAATCACATAAACAGGTTGTATGCAAAGGGTTTCGAAAAAAAAAAGAAAAAAAAAAGAAAAAGGAAAAAAAAAAGAGGTGAAAACTCTTGATGTCAGGGAGAAACAAGCTGGGAGCTGGAGGGCAGCACGGGAGGGCCGGAGGCTCTGCCACAGAAGAATCACATCGCAGATGAACGCGATATTTCTGGGTTTGGCTCCGGTGACATTAGCAAGGTTTCCTTGCCAGGTAAGTGGCCCGTTATTTTTGGTGCTCAAAAGGAACGCCCAACTTTTTCTGCTTGACCATGCTGGATCAGGCAATGGTGGCAGAAAATCGCTTTCGGGATGGCGTTCCATGTCTCGTTTGGGAAGTTCTCGGAGAGATTGCCCCAGAGGGTCCGGCCGCTCCCTTACCTAACCCCGTAAAAAAAAGGGAAAAGAAAACGAAAAAGAAAAGAAAAAAACAAAAAAAAAAAAGAAAAAAAAGAAAAAAAAGAAAAAGAAAAAGGGAGAAAAGAAAAGATAAGAGAACAAGAGCGACGTGAGCAGTATCAAAGCACACCGAGTGGTGCACTTGCAGGGCGTGTCTACAGCCAGCTCTTCTAGTGCCGCTGCTCGGAGCCATCGCGGGAAACGCCTCAGTTCACAAAAAGCTCCCGGAGCCAACAACCGACGAGAGCCCGACGAGGGCCTACGCCTGAGCCTCCGTGCGGGTAAATGATCTGAGAGTAAAGAGAAGAATGCACTCCACCATTGGAATATAAAGATTTAAAACTCCAGTTAAATGGAAGTCGGAAATAAAGCAATTATTTTGGAAACGGTGCATGCACATGTACAATCTAGCCCTTTCTTTGCAATCGGATCTCAACACTAATTTTTGAAATATTTTGGCTGCTTTCAATGTCTTCCTACCACGGTAGTAACGGGCCCAGTGTAGGTCTTCCTGCCTTGCACATAGTACATCACAAGACTGATAATAACCACGCCGCTAAATATGACAATGCTCCAATTGAAATTGCTCACGGTGACATGTCGATCTCCGGGCCAGAATGACCAGAAGAGTGCGAACAGAACATACCCGAGGCCAATTCCATTAACAATTGGGCCAACGACTGTTCCCAAACTCCAGCGCGCGTGGGGTAACAGCTCTGGGCGTGTAAGACGAAGATAGAGCACACAACTAATCGAGACGACGTATGTGGCCATGAGAGCAGCAACATTGAGAGATATAATAGCATGGAATGCGGCGCTTGATCCCAGGTTGATGAGCGAGAGAAGGACGCTGATAAGGCAGGAAACAAATATGGCGTTGGCCGGTATATGCTTCTTTGGGTGGACAGCAGAAAGCCATCTGGCAAAAGGGAGGCCTTTGTCTCGAGCGAAAGAGAACGTTTGCCGGGATGCAGAGGCATTAAAGGAAACGTTGCTTGCAATAACTAATACAAGAATGACAATGGTGAGTGCGTTAACTCCCTTCGTGGATACAGCGTTGCGGAATACGTAGATAAAGGGAAATGTTGAGGGGTCGTTCAGAGCGTCCTCCACGGATGGAATGGAGAAGATATAGGTGACGATAAATATGATGGCCAGGATTCCATTTGAAATATACCCCCAAGCAATGGCGTTGGGTACGTTTCTTCCAGCATCCTTGACTTCTTCTGCCATGTGTGCAGTTGCATCAACACCTTTGTGATACAAGCAAGTTTTAGCCAAATTCTTGGTTGAGCAAAACACCGGTAAGAGAGGGGGTAGGTTGAGGGAAAACATACTCAAACCTCCATATATGGCAGAGAGCTGCCCGACCATAACGCTGACTCCAACACTTGGCCAATCCCCACCGTTTCGGAACTCTGTAAACACCGCTCCAGCGGATTGGTGGGGAGCCATGACCCATAAAACAACCACGACGGCAAGAAAACCGAAGATATGGACAACAAGCAGCAAATTCTGGATCATGGGCAGGCCTTGAGCCACCCATATGTTGAAAACGTAAATCAGAGCCACCATCACAAAGACAAGGAGGGTACCCCGCCAAGCGGTAGCTTCATAATCTGGTTTGTTGACAGTTAGAAGACCTTGAATAATATTTCCCGTAAGAAATGATCCAGATGCTGCGCCAGCTTGCCACGCTAGGACTGATAACCATCCTTCAATTAAAGATAAATTAGTATCAACTGCAGCGATATATTGACACCAATAATTGATCGCGCTTCTCACTCACCCGTGACGTAACTCAAGAACTTCTGATGTTTCTCGGGCGCAAATTCAGAGACCCAATGGTATTGTCCTCCGGATATTGGTGCCCTAGAAAATCGAGAAAAATGGATATTAGCATGCCCTTCATTTCTAGACAAGACAACATAACCTGGCCTGGGGCACTTGAAGTTTTACATCGAGGCCATTTCCGCAAGAGAGAAGATCACGAAACCAAAACCAATGAAGGTCCAGAGATACGACCAGAATAGCCCAGCGAGGCCGCCATTGATAAGCCCTTCAGTGTTAGATCTTGCAAAGTTTCAAGTGAGATTAGCCCGAATCCTTAAATATGTAGCCCCGGGGATCTAGCTCCTCGATTAGTGCGTGGTTCGTGCTCACATCAACATAAACTCCCAAGTAGCTTGTAGGATGAGGGCAAAGCTTAGGGCAGAAAGCGGCCGGTAGTTTCTCTACCTCCCACAAGTCAGAAAACCATATCCGTATCGAGGTGCCACTTTCTGCGGGGAAACAGACGATTAATTCCTGTCTTTTGCCCATACGATTCATGTCCTTTCGGTCATTTTTAGTATGTCCTCGCCTTACTATTTCGTCCCCCGCGCCATTGTCGAGACTATCTTCGATGTCATCCAAATTATACTGGTACGGGGCTTCGTGCATAGATTCCGGAGGTGAGGAGGAGCCTTTCACAGAGGCCGGTTGGATCGCGCCATCTGTGGTAGCAGTCATTGTTGTCGATAACTGATGGAGCAAGGAATAAGTCAGGTGTTTCCGAGGCCACATGGGTAGTCAGAGAACGAACCGTACGGAACTCATATATGGATCATGTATAATAATCGCACTTATGAGAAACTGTCTCTGAGACCAGGTGGAATAAAAGGGCGAGGTGGGCAAGGTGAAGGGAACAAAATGAAAATCCAGAATAGAAAAAGTGTTTGATGCAAGTGTCCTGCACGACAAGCGACTGCTCCGACCAGGAGATGTGGTGATCACGACAATACACACACACACCCAACAGAAAGAGAGAAAGAGAATGCAAGAGACGCAAATCAAAGGAGAAAATAAACCGAGAAAGAAAAGAAAATTAGAATACGAAGAAGGAAAAATAGGAAAAATTTCTAAATCGGCCTCGCTCTAGAAACTCAACAACAACGTGCTTCCCCCCACTCTGTGTGCCGCCGGGATTCGGATGAGAAAGATCACAGAGTGGCTGTTGATCCCTCGAATTTTCGGAGCAGTGAGCCTGGGGCAGAGCACCGCGACATTGGTGATGATAGACGGAGAATGACTATTTGGATACGGTGTAGGGGAAGTATATTATCCCTACAGTCTCACACACAGAGCAGCAATGAATCAAAAACCGACTTCGAAAACTGATATCGAAATATCTCAGGTTCAGCCATGTTCTCGTCTTTATTTCTCCCACTATAGGCGCCCCGCATGCCACAAACAGGCAAGTTTTTAGCACATTCGGGCGTACAACGGGTGTCGTATGAGCAGGACGAGTATATTAGGCGCAAGTACGCTGCGTAAGGAGGACAGAAAAAGACATCAGGAAGGATTATCTTGCTTTCTGTATCACCCTCGGGGCCCGACTCAGAAAACGTTTGCCAGGCTCGCACAACGAGCTCGAGTTATTCTTTTTGGTCATTGTGACGCAGCCCGCAGAGACCAAGTCTATGTCACAAGTGCTGTAAATGATAACAAGTTGTTATTCTGCGTCTATGGGTGTTTTTAGGAGTGATATAAACGTAAATCAAGCTTCCAATCGCAGGGCTTTGTATCATCGTGTGAGAAGCAAGCCCCCACAAACAATGGTTCAAGCATAGAAATACCGGTCGGCGGCTATCTGTGAAATCAACAACATGGGGTATTATCCTCTATACCAAAAGGATCAATAATGCTCAAAGTGGGAGCATCGTCTGGCGCACACACACTCCTTCAGATCTGATATTGTGGTTCGGTCCAGGAATTGACCAGATCCCCCATCACTCAACTCAAGCTATTGAACTGAGATGTAAACAAACATCTTTATCTGTCTGATACTCACTCACTATCTTCACTGCTAGCTAAGCTTCGCCGCAAGTTATCACAAAACCAGAATAGAAATTTCAAGCCCTTGACGCCTACGCTGCGTTATTTATATATTTATTCCCACAGCGTTCCACCTCACGCTAGTTAAATCAGCCAGAAACTAACTTTAAGTTAGTTACTCCGTATTCTAACGAAAGAATTTTGGGAGCGCCGTCCCGCTCAGGGACTTTGAAAGCGAACGCACCTTTTGCTCTTATTTTATTATTGACGGACTCACTGCCGCCAAAAAGCCAGAAAATATTCCAATTGTTTCAGGACTAAATTTGGGTGGTTTGACTGGAACTTTGTTTTTTGGAAGGGTCTCTCGGAGAGCGGACGAAGAACATCCCAAACGCCAAACAACCATGATGAAATAGCCGTCAGTTGTAATTATTTAACTTCCTGAGGGGTGGCAAGCTTATGTTAATTACAAAGTTCTCATCAAGCCATCGAAAATTGGAGCTGGTGTTAGTGTAGCCTATAACTAAGGGCCATGCATTTTTGACGCTCGTTTGTTTGTACTGCTTCCACTTGCCAGCCACCCACTCACCGGGAATGATAGGAAGTTACCCTTCCCTGGGATGGTTCTCTTTTAGGGTTCCACGAATGCTACGATCACCCGAGATGTCGATTTACAGCCTCATTAGGACGCCATCACAAGATTGGGGCCCAGGAGGAGATTGGTTGCGGACGTTGGCTGCTCCGCAAATGAACAAAGCGGGCACTTCCGATGACTCTCGTCGAACCTGTTGCGCAAAAACTAAAACTATCATGTTAAAGGTTCATATCCTGTCTTTGGTCGCCAGATAGACTCCAAGGGAGTTGTCCTACGTCCCTCAGCTTTTCTCTATCGCTCCAACGGAGTGCACCATGGCTGTACAGCCATCTCATTCAGACACTGGGGAGCGTCAACTAGTTCTATAAACGGCGATGCTTTTATTTTACTCCACGATACCAACATTCCGTTGATATCACACATTGGGGAGCAGATACTGTTTTCTTACCACCACTTTTGAGTGTCTGTATGTCTACATGGCAGCATCAAAGACATTGCCCTCTAGAATTTCGGAACCTCTGGCGGCAGACACTAGCAACGACAATAGCGGATTTATAGCAATCATTACGGCACTGTTTCTTGTATATGCTCTTGTTTCTTTGGGGATACGTGCATATGTCCGGCATTCTAGACATGTTGTCAAAGCGGATGATTATGTTCTCCTAGCAGCAATGGTGAGATTCCCCGTTACGGCATATAGGAAGTGTTGTGGGTGCGTAACAAAATAGCGCTCCGCTAACATAAGATTTTCAGGTTTTATTCTGTATCCAATCATCAGTTGTGTTTGTCCAGATAGGAAATGGATGGGGCAAATCGAGGAAGCTACTCACATCACTTCCCCATATTGCACTGCTCAAGGTATGCAGAAGATTGCAATTTAGCATGTCAATTAAATGACAAGAAGTGCTAAAGAACAATTCAAAATATAGGCAACCTACGCTGCGGATATGCTATACGTACTCACCCATTGCGTTTCAAAAAGCTCCGCTGCGCTCTTTTACCTTCGGATATCACCAGGCCGCTCCCATATCTTCGTAGCGTGGGGATTAGTTGGCTTGTCAGTGATCTGGGCAGTGATATCTATGATTTTAATATCATTGGGTTGCAACCATTCTCGACCGTGGATAGATGTCAGCTCGAATTGCGCCGGTTTGGTAAGATCTCTCACTGCTATGAAAAACTCTGGCGTAGTCAAAGGAGCTAAATGCCTTGAATCACACAGTTTCCTCGTTGGCAGTTCATAGGGGCGTTTGATATAATCACCGAGATAGGCTTATCATCTGTACCGTTTTTTCTCGTGGCGGGTATTCAAATGCGTACCAGTAGGAAAATCGTTGTTGTCCTGGCATTCAGTTCTCGTCTGCTGTGAGTCATCCCATTTAGTAACATCGAATCTATATAGTTACGGCATTTTCCCGAAAACCGAATGATTCACTCTCTAACCCAAACTGTAGCGTCGCAATCCCTTCATCCTTCCACATACACTATGTGAAAAGAATGCTCGACTCCTCCGATTATACTTTGGTAGGCAGCTACGCTACAATAAGCCTGCAGTTGGAATTGAGTTACGGCATTATGGCAAACACGATCCCCTGCCTCAAGCCCTTTGTGGCCGCATACGAAGCAACCGGTACACCGTCTTACACAAGCCGCATCCACAGCCACGGTAGAAATCAAAGCAATAGCGGAACAGTAAGGGCAGTCGCAGTCGCATATACATTCGCGACAGCTCTTTAGCCCTCTCGACGATCCCATCAGTTAGACCTAACAACCGTCGCATGAGGAACGCAAGCACAGTGGCCCAGAACGACGCGCCGCAACCACCACGACCACTACTACTACAGAAATATTCTTCCGGGAACAAACAATCGCAAACATTACGAACCAATGAGATTAGTTACGCTACGAGGGTAGAGTCTGGTAGCTAGGAACGGGCGGGTCCTAGTTTTGGAAATGACGACAGTAAACGGCTAATTATAAAAACGGATGTTGATTGGAATGTTGAGTGTTCAAATTCTGGGTGGGAAGCGGGTAGTTCTACAGCTAGAACTAATACGATTTGAATGACTTAATTTAAACTCATGTCTTAACTATCTGTTTTATTTTTTATTTTTATTATTTTTCCCCGTTGGAAAAGTCTTCGAATTCTGGACATCTTGGCAGATTTAATCTTTAGTATTGTAAATGTAGGAGTCACTACATAGTACTACTAGGGATGAAATCTTTCGCTAAGGGGGAACGGATGGAAGATGCTGATTGTTTCCCCCGCGTGGCCTTGAAAATAATTTATATTTACTTGTCCTAATCTATTTTTGAGAAAAGCTGAGAGGTCATCTTGTCCTTTAACTGAATCAGATAGGATCAAACATGCAGGTAAACTGTAGAATGCAGTATAGTCCGGGCTACATCGTCTGCGGATGAAATAAGGCCCTTTTTATCTCAATTAAGCTCAGCGGGCCCACCCCCGAACCAAATGTTCGATCTCACAGCTGCCCCACTCTGTCCCATGGTTTACGTGAATATTTTGAGCCGCTCAAAACGTCAATAAAATATAATGAGAGGAGCAGAATCAGGAGTAATCGCGTAGATGAACTGGATTTCTGGCCCAGCTAACTTGAAAATACGTGCAATAAGGATTAATAACCTCTTGTTTAAGCGGGATTTTCCTTTTTTTCGATTTTTTGCCCCCAAACTTGGACCTAACCTCTACGATTTTTGGCCACGCTGCTAGGCAATGGACAGGACACAGCTGATCAGAAACAATATTTGTGGGCTATGGATGCACGGCTCATAGGGAAAACGCTATTGTTTCATAGGGGCAGACTGCCCATGAGACTTAGTTCGTTTTTGCCAAATGACTGCGCTTTAACAGAATCAAAAGCAATAAGATTGAATTTTTATACATGCATTTGTTCGTCGCGCGAAGAATGTAGTACCTAGGTAGGAGGCAAATCCATGGATCAGGTCATGTTTTCGCGGGGGAAAAAAAAAGAAAAGAAAAGAAAGCAAACAATGCGTCAAGCGGTTCGTAAAATTTTCACTGAAACCCATTCATTTTGTGCACACATATAGTTCTGTTGAATAGTGACAGAACATAGGGAAAAACCAAACCATCCCACGCAAAAATAAACACCCCAAAGTAAGCTAAGCCCGTCACTAAATAATAATATATATATACAAACCACCAAAACAAGCAGCCCTCCCTCGAAAAGAAAGAGGTAAGGGGGAATAGAGGTTACAATTAATCATTTTCATATTCAAATCACCCCACAACGACCGACATCCCATAATCCGCAAATCCCGGATTTCCCAGGATATACCTCAACGTCTTCTCTCGCTCCTGAACAATCAACTCCTCAGCCTCCCACCGTTTCCTCTCCATCTCCTTCTCCTTCACCTTATTCCCACCTAGCCCAGACCACCACAACCACGACCCCTTATCGGCCCTATCCATGCTCTCCAACTCCTCATTTTCCGCTTTGACAACCAACCGACGTACCATCTGTTTCCAATTATCTAGACCTGCCTTGACACACTCCCGGCAGCGCTGGTGTGCGTCGGAATGGTTCATGGACAAGCTGTGGCTGCCGCTGCCGGTGTTGTTTGGTGACATGACGGCAGAGTTGGAATTGGAACTTTCTTCCTCTTCGCCATTGAGCTGAAGGATGGTGGCTTCGGCTAGGTCTACAGCATCACGGGTCCATGCTAGGCCACGCTCTTGCGATGAGGAGGAAAAAATTATCTCGCCAATGTACACCATCAGGCCTGCTTCTTCGCAGGTGGTGTGGAGGGAGCGCACTGCGCGCTCGTTGCCGGTTCGGGTTGGGAGTGGGTATTCAGGGGGTGTGAGGAAGGAGAGGATAAATTTGGGGATACGGGTAAGGGAGGAGTCGTGCTTCGACTTCGACTCATTTGGTGGAGGAGATATTGCCTGGGATCTTGCTGTAGAGTCCTCTTCTTCTTGAGGAAGGGATCGACGAGCTCTCAAGACAGACACGAAAATAGATAACGCTGTCGATAAATCACCCAAACGCACCTGGTGTACGCCAAGGGCGGTCAATGCTCGTAACAAGTTCTCCGTCACATGTGCGTCCCCTTGCTCTTTTAAAATACCGGTGTTCTGATCCACAACCTTCTTTGGATCTACGTCCCCCGGTAGTCCTGAAGAAGCAATATCCATCGCCCAACTATACACATCTCCCGCAGTCTCCTTCAAACCCTTAAAATCTAACCAATCAGCATAAGCCAGCGCAGCATCAAGTTTCTGATGCGTCTCAAACCCTTTCGTCGTCAGAATCTTCATATAAAACACCTCAGGGCTCTCATAGGCCGGCACACAGTTCTCCTCTTTGAGCATCTTCTTCGTCCCCGGCAGAAGCTGTGGCATCGCATTCGACGGGCCAAGTACACACTCTGCAGGCCCAACAATCTGCTGCTCCGTATCCTCAACCCACCCGTCCAATTTCTCCGCTGCTTCTCCAGCGCCCATGAGCGCCTGGAAATATCCAATCTTCCATGCTTCACTCATATCCGAAATATCATACCCGGCCTTCCCGACGCCCTCAATCAGTAACCCTCCTTCCTCCTGCTCCTTCAGCCCCTTCCCATCAATCTCCGGATCCTCCAATCTCGCCAGTAAATCCACATAGAACGTCCCCACGCTCGCCCAGCTTGTTTGTAATTTATGAAATAACTCCGGGTGCGCTCTAGCGCGCGCCGTACGCAGTTTCCAACGACTCCTAAACGTCCATTCCGGCGGTGTTGGGAATAGTTTCTCGTAATTCTCTTGTGAAAAGCCCACTCGGATCACAAAGAGGAGTATAATGGCTGCATATACGCTTATGCCGATTTTTAAGCCCCGGTATATTCTCTGGTAGTAGGCTTTGTGCTCTGTGCTGATTAGACGGGGGATTTGGAGTCGCAGTAAGGCGGAATTTAAGAGACCATTAGTAGCTGCTGGGGTCGGCCGAGCGGCGGAAGGGGAGTGGAGGAAGGGGAGTTGCGGTCTGTGTCGAGCGGAAGGGGGTGAGATTATGAGTTTAGGACCGTTGATGGTAAAAAAGCGGGGTTTTGTGGGTCGGGTGTAGTATATCGGTGGCCGTAATGGCCGAAGGAGATTTGGTATTCGTCGTGTGAGAAGCTGTGGAGGCAGCATAGTGAAGCAATGCTAGGTATGAATTGCTCAATGTGAGAGGATTGGGCCTTCAGAGTGGAGGATTTGAGACGAGGGGTTGACGGCAATGTTTGTCCTGTTTGCATCGGCGCTTTGAGCCAATAATCCAGACGGCAAGAGGAGACACGGATTGGAAGAAAACACATACATACTCAGTAGAAGTCTGTTAAAGTTATTAATTAACTAGTTATGAATTTGCAATATGCAGCATGACTCTTTGGCTCTTCGGTGATGTCGGCTAACATCAGGAAGTCCAAGACAGGCTTCAATCTATCTTCCTGGAAGAGGAATGCTTGCAATAAACCCATAATTCAAGTAAACAAGACTAATATATAAACCAAAAAGGTGAACGGTAGATAAAGCGTCTAAAATTCTTATGCAAAAGGTCACCGAACTAGCCGTGGTGGAACTCGATCGATCGAATATGTAAACTGTATGGTAGAAGTTTTCTGCGAAAAACTAACAAAACCCAAACCATATATAACGAAGGCAACACGAAGTTTCGGCTATATTATATCATCCCAAGCGTAACATCTTTCCTCCTTCCAACGTTTTTGTCGTATTTTATACCGTGCCGTGCGACATGACGCAGAGCAAAGAAAGAGAAAAGGCAGGTATCAAGCAACATAAAAGTAATTCTAAAATTTTCCAAAAGAACCTCTAAGATCTATCCAAAAATCCTTGACTCTCAAGCGTAAGAATAATTTCATGAACAATAGACCTTACAGTTTGCCTCTCAACGTCAACTGTGAGATCTGCGGCCTTGGGGGCCTCATAGGGGTCATCCACACCGGTAAACCCCTTGATCTCCCCCCGTCTGGCCTTTGCATAAATGCCCCGCTTATCAGTCTTCTCAGCGTACTCTAACGGCGTGGCAACGTGGACGAGGAAAAAGCTTCCGACAACCGAAATGGTATCGCGAGCTGCTTCTCTGCTGAACTCATGCGGGGCGATCGGAGCAGCGATGACGGCGGCACCAGCCTTGGTGAGCTCAGCAGCGACGAAGGCGATGCGCTGGATGTTCTTGTGGCGGTCCTCGCGGGAGAAGCCAAGTTCTGAGGAGAGCTCGTGGCGCACTGTGTCGCCGAGGAGGAGGGAGACGGGGCGGCCACCCTGTTGATTTAGCGTAACTTGTAGGGCACGGGCAATAGCGTCCTTGCCGCTGTTTTGATAGCCGGTGAGAAAAATGGTGAAACCTTGCGTCGATCGGGGAGGATTTGACTCGCGTAGTACTCTGACCACTTCTGGGTATGAGAACCACTCGGGGATATGGCCGCCGGTTCGGAGACGTTTTCGAAGCTCTGTTCCGCTAATGTCCAGAGTTTTGGCGCCTGCAGGCACTTCGTCGACGGGTTTATACTCGTCCGTATCTGGTAGATAGGTGACCTGCTGGAATTCAACAACGTCGATTCCAAGCTCATCTTTGTATTTCTCGACGGCATGCTGTGCATCATAAGGACCATAGAATTCGACGCCTTTGGAATTCTTTCCGGGGCCTGCATGGTCTCGTCCGACGATGAAATGTGTGGCTCCGTGATTTTTACGGATAATGGCATGCCAGATTGCTTCACGGGGACCGCCCATCCGCATAGCCAAGGGGAGAAGTCCGAGGACAGCCATTCCGTTGGGATATCTGGGCAAAATAGCTTCGTACACACGCACACGGGTAAAGTGATCTATGTCCCCTGGCTTGGTGAGGCCAACGACTGGGTGAATTAGGACGTTGGCGTGCCGAGCACGTGCCGCTCGGACTGTTAATTCGCGGTGAGCTCTGTGCATAGGATTTCTTTTTTTTTTTTTTTTTTGTTAGATTGAGAGAGGATCCTAGACAAAAGATAGTCATGAGGTGCTTACCTTGTTTGGAAGGCAACAACTCTCGTCCAGCCAAGCTTGTCAAAATGAGATCGCAATTCAGCGGGTGTGACTGCATATACGTTAGTACGATAACCTATGGCATACTTAGCAAAGTTTACTCACATCGTAGAGCTACATAATCATAGTGGTTGAGCTTATTCACAGCTTCAACTTTTCCGCCAACATAAAACTCATCGACCTTGCTAAAAAGGTATTTAATCGCAGGATGTTCTTCGTCACCGCCAAAAACTTCCTTTGCTTCCTTCTGCCTATATTTATCAGGAAGAAACACCATGTCAGCAATGTCAGGATACTATGAAGAAACTAAGTCCAAGAAGTTCATACGAAGTAAAAACATACTTGTCTGGCTTATAAACATCCTCTACAGTCATAATCGCCAAGTTGCGGTCATCTCTGAAATCCCGGAGAGTAACGCGAGCCCCTGCCTTCACACCGAGATCTTGGATATCCTTACTGGATATATCAAGGGTGATGGGAATACTGAAAACATTGCCGTCTGCGAGTCGAACATCGGTGACGACGCTGTTAAGATAGAGGTAAATATGTTAGCACGCTATATACATCTTTTCAGGGCTAATGGCTAGGAGATCTATCCACCAATGCGACGTAAAATATATGGATTGTGCTGTGCTTACCCGTTGTAATCCTTCTCATTCATGAAACCTTCAAGGGGGCTGAAGCCGCCGTTCATAATCAACTCCAAATCGCAGAGTTGTCTTTCGTTAAGTACAATGGCAGGTAGGGTCTCTGCCTCAGCCTCCAGCTCATCATGTCGTGGCGCATCTCTTGCGAGCAAGTCCTTTAGGACCCCGCCATGAGGTTTGTTAGCCATTAATGTTGTTTTTCAACGGCCACTCGCTCGAGCTCTGAGCGATCTACTTGTAATGAGGGGAGAGGGGGATTCCAAAATGCGACGAAGCAATCAAGAGCACAGCAAACAAAGCTGGAGAATGCTGCAGGTGAAGGAGTAGGGAGGAATCGAAACAGTTTCTCGCTACGAAAGAGAGGAAGTGAGAGAGAGAGGGAGAGATTATTATTATTATTATTATTCTTCATTATAGTCTTATGTAGTCAATGACTATGAAGACTACCTGCTAGTTTTAAAACAGAACAGGATTTGACAAACTATTGTACAAAACAAACATATAAGAAAACAGTAGAGAGTGACAAAGTTTTTCAAGGCAATATGAGATTTTCTTTCACTCAGAAAGTAGGGAACTGAAGAATTTTAATCGAGAGGGAGAGAAAGAGAAGAAGAAAAAAAGGCAAGGTTTAAAACGGACAGACTCCCGGCTTGCAACGATGATCTAATCCTCTTTAACGATTAGTTACTCCTGGCTAAATCAACATAGATAACCACGGATTGTCGTCGTGGAGATAAATAGAAAGACAAAAAGCAAGCAAAGTTCAGTTTTTGTTAGTTTTGTTGGTCTCAGAGACTCGATAATTGGGTTGAAGAACCTAAAAATGAGCCAGGAAGTAGCAAACCATTGGCTCCATCCGCCGCGTTTCCATCCAGGCTGTATCCCCCGTTCCCAAGTACCAGCCATGGCCCGTCCGTCGCGAGTTGTAGCGGGGCAGCCCATGCAGGATACATGGATGCGCGGTACCATGTCGTAATCCTGCCTCAAAAGGGGAAGCCCTATGACGCGCTGGAGTTTCGCCTGACATGAAAGGAATAACCTGCTTAGTCATGCTGTTGAAAATGCACAACCATAGTTATTTCAACCAATCAGCTACCTTAGACCGAAGCATAATCTTATTCAGCAATCTTGATTCGCCATCGTCCGTGCAAACGCCGTCAACCTGCCCTGAAATTGCGTGATCTGCACGCCAAGTACAACTTTTTCTTCCAACTTGATCCAGGGCAAATGTCACAATTTCTGTTCTTAAATGCGACTTCTACCTAGGTATACAGGGCATTGCCGCTGAGGATCAAGTTGACAGAAGCAGAGCTGCGGGTTGTTGATGCATGTGCCTACAGCGTAGGTAACTACATGCTGGTTCGGCATCCGCGTCTCGCGTCGTGTAAGGTACTGGAACTCGATCTGAAAATTAAACCCGGACCATGCATGACCAATCGATGACGATAGCACCTTTTTTTTTTTTTTTTTTCATTTCTCTGCAATGTTATTATTATATAGTCTTCGCGCAAGCCTCACCAACGGCAAGTTATGTGAACTATGGCTGCATGGGCTAAAAAAACCCTTTCACAGCCGCCTCCAGGTCGAAAAGCTGTTTCCCCGCAGCTAGCCAATAATGTAATTCTCCGGAAACGAAGCTTGATCATGCTCTTTGATGCATGTACCATGTCACTGAGGAAGCAATACCAGTGCGTGAGACATTCGGAGACGATCGCCTTGCGAAGGACTTCGAGCAGCATCTGGTTTTTCAGTGTGCTCCGCACTGCCTCTTGGTGCGTGGCTTCGTCTATGTCACCTTCGTCAAATTGGCTCGACCTCACGTATTTCCAAAGGTGGATTCATTGCATTCATTCTATCCCATGGTCTGGCATTGTCGAGTCTCATCGGATATTCAGGATTTCTTTTCCAGGGTACTATCGCACGGGCTATGTGGATACGCGAAGCTCGATCCTTGCACGAAGACGATCCCTATGCCTAATCAATACCGCCTAAAACAGCATATTTCTTTCATGTGCGAAGTAGAACTTATAACTCACATAGGCCAACAGAATATTTGTCATTTCCACGCTGCGTAAATAATCATTGCAATACGAACGATCTCTTTTGACAGCCAAGTCGCAATGACAGTGCACACATAAATGTACTCCGCATGTACAGTACAAAGCGCAGCAACGACCAGTTCTCTACCAATTGGTAGGAGTTTTAGTGAGATCAAGGCTGGTTACATGCCGGTACCCAAACAGCATGTAAAAACCATAGATGGGGTATAATGAGGACTCTGGTAAGGAGCTGCTTCGTATAGCTGCACGGAGTTGACACAAGAGGAGGGAACTAGATTCGTAGACTATAGACTGACACTCTCTCTTACTCACTTGATTATT
>JAFEJD010004329.1:0-24629 GCA_018296065.1 Blastomyces percursus
GTCAAATCCTTCCATCAACCCCTGGGGGGGACTATCAAAGCCTTGTCCCATAATATTCTTGACCTTATCCACCTGCTTATGCAACTGACGGGGGTTGCTAGGTTTTTGTAGGATCCAGGATGACCCTGAGTTGCTAGATCGACTAGCTGGGGGGGAGGGGTTCGGAGTTGAATATTCACCTGCTGGATGACCCGCTCAGGTTCAAATGGGGCTAGATTGAAGGGACCTCAGGGGAGAGTTGTTAAGGCCGAGTATAGTCGCCTGTGTGTAGAGAAGAGTAATATGGAAAGAGATATAGCGAGTGTAGGAGCGGAAAGGGGAAAAGTGAGTGAAGAGGGGTGACATAAGGAAGGGGTAGAGAGAGCGGCTACGGGGTTAGAACCGGCGTTGGATTTTGGTAAAGAAGGAAGTTTTTGAGCACCAGCTAGCAAAGGATGATCTTAGTGCTAAGTATCCATGTAAGTGCCTCTTTTGGGCTTGCGCGGAGTGGGGGAGATGACGTACTAAACCGGCTGAGCCTCCTTCCTTTCCAGCAGAAGAAGTGTTCTGGCGTTTTCTTGCGTCCACAGGCGCATGTAAGGGGGGCGTCTTGATGGTTCCATTTTTGGTTGTAGGCCGCGAAGTCTCCGTGGCCTGTTCTCGCCGCGAGTAGGGAGCCGAGGTGCTGGCGGGAGAGGGAGAGCTCTGGAGGGGGACATATATCTATGGGTGTTTAGGCCCGAGGTATGGGTTTTTTGGGAGGGAAGACCAGTACTTCTCTAAGGCAGTTCGGAAGAGCTCTCGAGTGGCTAGCTTTGCTCGGGCGATAGTCATTTTTTGGGGGGTGTAGTCCATGAGTGTAGCCTGTTTTGCTAATCTATCTGCTGCTTCGTTGCCTTCGATATCCGCGTGGCCGGGGCACTATCTGATAATAATCTGACGAGGCCTAGTTGTGTTAGAGGGGGAGCTCGCCCAGGAGTCCCGGAGATGGAATTACTTGAAGGCGGCAGCCGATATGTCTGTAGGGAGGAGGGAGTATAATCTGAGAGCCGCCTCTTCGTTGTCAAGGGCTATGATAATATGTCTGGCGAAAGTGGCGAAAGGGTGTAGTATTGCAGCTCGGAGGCCAGCCACTGCGGCTAGGACCTCTGCATCGTATACTTCCGCGGTGGAACCTAGTGGGATTTTACCAAATATAGAGAGAGGGGTCTGTCTGCGGTATAGGCAGTAGCCTCCGCCGGCCCGTCCAGTGGGGCTCTTTGACCCGTCTGAGTAGACTACCATGTCTAGTGGGGAGACATTCTTGTTTAGCCAGTTCTTGAAGAAAGAGGGACCTTTCTCCCGTACAACTGCGCCAATTTCCTGAGCCCTACGTGTTCGGTCTTCTTCTGAGGGAAGCTTCTAGGGAGGTGGGGAGGTTATCGTAGAGCATGTTGATATCTTGAGGCTTCTCCGGATCCATTTAAACCGGGAGGTGAACCACATCCTGCGGAGAGGGTGCGATGGGTTTGCGGCAGCTACCCTAACTGTAAGCCTGTTATGTATTCGTTCGAGCCACGCTGAAGCAGGGGCCCAACGGGATTCCCGGAGGAGGACTGGGATCGGGGTTGTTTTGTAGACTGAGAGGACCGCTCTCACAGCTAGGTTAAAGGCGACCTGAAGCTTGTTGACTGACTCTTTGGACGTGTGTTCGGAGAACATGTTTCTGCCCGTAAAATAGGGAGCTGAAGACGCAGCCTTGAACTGCCTGTCTAAGTAGAAGGGTTGGGATCCCAAAGGAGACCCCGTTAAGAGGTTTGACATGTTGAGTGATTATTCTGGATTTAAGCAGGCCCGGCGGATGTGTTCTCTAAATGTAGCTTCCTGCCGAAGAAGATCCCGAGCCATCTGGTAGTAGTATCATTTGGAGTAATAGTGCGATCTCCTACTTGTAGGGAAGGTTCAGTATAGTTTCTTTTTCTATGTAGATATTGTAGTTCTGTTTTATCTGAGTTGAAGCGAATACCGTTATCGATACCCCAGTCCAGTGTGCTCTTTAGAGGCCCAGTAGCTCTGAGGGAGGCCTGAAAGCGCTCCTTAGTATGTTGCCTTGCGTGGGCAATAGTCATGCTGCGTGGGGTGGGGCTTAAGAGACAGGCCTCCTTGGCCACCACATCAGCCGCCTCATTTCCTTCAATTCCTGCATGTCCAGGGCACCACCTTATAATGACGCGCCTGGGGCACCCTAAGTTAGGGCTGTGGCCACCCCAGGAGTCACAGAGTTGTTGGAATTCCTGGAAGGCAGCGGCTGAGGTGTCGGTGGGGAGCTGGGCATGAAGCCTGATTGCAGCCTCCTCATTATCTAAGGCGATTATTAGGTGTCGGTCGAAGTTGGCAAAGGGATGGTGCAGTGCTGCTCGAAGCTGCTAAGATCTCTGCATCGTAGACCTCAGCTGTACAGCCTAGTGGAACCTTGCCCTGTTCAAGGAGGGAGGAATACCCCAGGAAGAGGAAGTACCCTCCTCCGGCTTGCCCAGACTGCATCTTGGAGCCGTGTGAGTAGACCACAAGATCTAGAGGGGAGACATGTCTTTGCAGCCAGTCCTTAAAGAAGGCTGGCCCTTTCTCCCGTCCAACTGCTCCAATCTCTAGAGCCTTTCGCTTCCAGTCCAGTTGAGTCGGGACCCCCCCAAGTTCCATTCGGAACTTTATGACAGAGCTGAACATCACATGATTAGCCTGACCGTAACACGTGATCTTAAACATTCGGTTGGCGCAAACTTGTCCAGATCGCTTTTCAAAACTGCGACAAGCTCACCCCACATCTGCTCTTCAGCCACCTCACTGGAAGCTGCCAAAGTGATACCTTCATATATAACTATCGCGTACTAGTTGTTCACAATTTCACCGAAAAGGTCGCTCATTTATTTAGCTCGCCATGTCTGAACGAAAAGTGCTCACAAAGTACTATCCGCCGGACTTCGACCCGTCCGTCATAACGCGGACACCTAAACACCTACGGGCAACGGGTCCCAAGCTCCTAACAGTCCGCCTGATGGCTCCTTTCAGTCTCAAATGCACAAATTGCGGTGAATACATATACAAAGGCCGCAAGTTCAACGCGCGCAAAGAAACCACAGAAGAAAAATATCTAAACATCCCCATTTATCGCTTCTATATTCGCTGCACCCGGTGCAGTAGTGAAATAACCTTCAAGACCGACCCCAAGAACATGGACTATACGTGCGAACGCGGTGCTAAGCGTAATTTTGAGCCCTGGCGGGAAGCCAAGGAGAGTGAGGTTAATGAAACAATGGATGAGACGTTGGATAGGTTGGAGAGGGAGGAGGGGGAGAAAGAAGAGAGGGAAGAGCGGGATAAGATGATGGAGCTAGAGGAGAAAATGCAGGCTTCAAAGCGCGAGATGGCAGTGGCGGATGCTTTGGATGAGATTCGGATGAGGAATGCGAGGATTGAGCGGGGGGAGAGAGGGGCTGGTGAAGAGGCGGCGTTGCTGAGGGCACAACGAGAGGCGGACGAAGAGAGACTTAGATCCGAGAGGGAGGATGAGGAGGCTGCGAGGAGGGCATTTATGACAGATGGTGGAGAGAGGGTTAAGCGATTAGTGGAGGATGAAGCTGCTTCCTCGGATGGAGCTACACCAGCCGTTGACAAGTCCGATATGCCACCCTCGTTTGCCAGGGTGCGAAAACCGAAGAAACCATTTAACGCGGGTCTTGGGATTAAGAAGAAGACGCCGCTTGTTTGAAGTTTGTTTATAATTCATAGTACTTGCATCTGGTTTTGAGCATATCTGGGCGTTAATCACTGCGGTTGGAGTCATGTCATGGGATTCACAATACCAGGGAAGTTATACATTCATCAACAAAGAAATGTGAAATTTTTGTTTTTTAATATGTTCCAAGCCAACTGGATATGATGTATGAGTAACATAGAGAAATTCAAATAGAGTTTCATTAAACCATACAGATAAATACTGAAATTATTCCTAGGCCTCCGTAGAATTAACCCCTCAAACCCTTAACGCCACGCTAAGCAATGATAGACCATTGCCTACATTTTCCATCCTCAGTTCATTTCAGAGCCGTCATTACGATTTCCAGCATTCGAAAGAAAAAAATAAAAATAAAAAATAAAAAATAGGAGGCTGTTAATAACAATAAACAACAATTGAAACGAAGAAAAGGAGGATAAACGTAAAGTAGTACAAAGAAGTGGGAAATTGATAAAAGAGACATCACAAACAACCGATAAAGGGGTGAAAAAAGAAGAAAACGAAAACCATAAAATAGTATCAGAAAAGGGGTACTGAGTAGAAGAAGACAGCAAACAATCCATGAGCGGCACATCACAAATAGGGCATCCACAACGCGTCACTCTGCGCCAGGTTCTGCGGATTAACCGCCCTCGAAATAAGATCAATGACGGATTGGTTGACGGGCAAGTTACCGTCAGGTGGGCTTGCAAGGCTAACAGCCCTATTGACAATGAATTCACAATTACTCTGTACCATATCTCGCAACTGGCTCTCAATCGGCGAAGCTCGCTGCGCGGTTGACCAGAAGATCATTTCGTCGCGGACGAAGAGACTCAGTTGCTGCTCCAGCTCATGTCGCGGTTCAGTAAGGCAGCGGGCAATTGCCATCACTGCGCAGGCAAAGATACCTTCGGTGGCCAAGGGGCCCATCAATGTTTGGATGTTTGGTGTAAGGCGGAAAGGCACGTGTTCAGGGTTGAAGAAGAGAGGTTTGGCTGTGTGCATGTTGGGGATCAATTCAGATCCCCATATGTCTCCTGTGGCACGGGAGATGGAGATCTTGTTCGGGTAGCGGTTGGTCATGTGCATGACGTATGTCATGAACGCGACCGCGGCATATTGGTAGGAGAATTGGCGACGGAAAAGCCAGAAATCAGCAAAGTTGGGATACGTTTGCTGGAAGAACTCGAGTAGGATCGTGTTTGGAACCCATTTGTGTTGGATAGCGGAGAATATTTCTGACCGCAAAACCAAGGACTGTTCAGATGTGCGCTGTTCATTAATACGGTTAGAACAGAGTTGTGGTGACGATTGCGATTAAAAATCACTCACATTTTGTTTCGTCTCGGCCAGAGACCGCATCTTTTCCATGGTGAATAGCACAGGCTCATCTTTGCTCATGCCAGTCCGTCGGCAGTGGTCTTCATAGACTCCCTGCAGCGAAATATACGACGGATCATCCTTAACAAGCCGGATATGAGGGGCGAGAGGAACCATGAGGGGGAGATGGAAGTAAATATTGCGACGTCGGCTCTCCTTCCGTTTAGAAAGGATGCCGTTGAATATCCGGAAGAGTTGCAAAATCCGCTCCTCTCGGCGACAATGGCGGGCGGCAGGATGTTGAACAGCAAAGCAATGTAGGCTACCGTCGTGACCACGCATCTTTAACCGTCGGTGGCAGACACCGATCCCACGCACCAGCTCAACATTCGGTAGGAAGCGATCGATGCGAACAAAGTCTTGGTTTTTATCCCTGTGTTCTAGGTATTGCCCGGGAACTTCAATCTCATCAAATTTGAGGAATTTGAACTCGCTGAGGTGAGGAGAGAATGCTTCTAGGGATTGTGTATGCGGTCGTCGGTCAAGTTTTTCTTCGAATTTATCCCGCCATCGCCGTAGCTTGTGGATGTACTCATGCATGGTTGGCTTCTTAACGACGAAATCAGCCTCGAAGGACTTGCGAATATGCGCAGGAAGAATGGTCTCCGCAAAGCGAGTGATGTTGCCCTCTGTCGCTGGAGGAAGTTTGAAGTCTTGTGCATACGAAGCAGGCATCCGACCCACATAAGCAAGACCATCATTAAGTAAAGCAACGATAAGTCTGTATGCATCTTCATCCGGCGGGCATTTGAAGTTCTTGTGGATTTGGTCGACCATTGTCTCCATCGAAAGCGCTAGGAGGGGAAATGCAGTCTTAAGGGTAGCCATGACATCTTCCGCGTATTCCCACGATTTCTTAAGCGGCTCTTTCTGTGGAGCGTCTGGGTCTGGCTTTTGCTGCAACGGATTCATGGCACCTGGTTGTCCAGGTTGGCTGAGCTGGCCTACTTGTCCCATCTGCCCCGGTTGTCCTACTTGTCCCGGCTGTCCCACTGGTCGGAGTTGTCCACTTTGGCCAATATGAAGAGGCTGTCTGGGGGAGGCCTGCGCATCTGTAGTACCATTCATCGCAGAACCATCAGATCCTGCCGTTCCAGGCTTCGACTCCGGTGTGCTGTCTTTGATACCGATGCCCGGAGATGGCTGCTGCTGCCTCGCCCGGTTAAGCCTGTCCTGTTTCTGCTCATGCGACCGGCGGATAGAAACTAAATCCTCACGGCATGTCCTTAACAAGAAGAACAAAGATTGCGGGTATAACTTGGCGATCTTGCCTAGAACTGCTTTGGATAATCTTGCTTCACGGTGGGATAGACTAGTGAGCAGCTGTGGGATGAAGGTAATCCAGTACCAGACAGGCGTATCACCCTTGAAATTTTCAAAGGCGGAGGCAATTTTGCCTTCTTCGTTGTCCAGACTCAGCAGCCAAAGAATGCGACTCAGAAGCTTTCTTGATTTGGAACTCTTGTATAGACCAGCTGCCTCGAGGTAGCAACTGACGGCATTACTTGCAAGTTCTATTTCCTTAGGAGATTCTTTGAATCGTTGATCACTGTATTGACCCCATTCAGCCCAGGCTTTGGCGAGTCGCAGATCGTAGTATAGAGCAACTCCAAACGCTTCGTTGGCCTCATTGGTGTGATTGAGCTTAGCCAGGAACATCCCTTTCAAGGTATAGAATTCGGCCTTTTGTTGGGCGTTGAAGTAGTTAAGGTTCGTATTGTTGATCACGTCGAGTCCGCTGTTAAGTTCCTTCGGGTTCTGGTAATGGCACTTGGCTTGCTCTCTTAATTTAAGGAAGGCTTCTTGGATCTCAATATTTGGTAGTGTGTAAATGCGACTAAGCTGGTTGATACACACTTCGGGCATTTGGTGTTTCCGTGCAACATGAGCAAAGCGATTGATAATCCAGGCTGTCTCGTGGTACCCTCGGTAAGCGTAGGAATTGCTAGTAACAGTATTTGACTGAGGGAGAAGGCTGAGATAAGTCCCATTAATTAGCTGGAAAATGTGCTGTCGCCACGTAACTAAGTCTTGCCAGGCATTAATATCGTCCCACACGTTTGGTAATCGATCGCGCCAGGTGGCCAACAACATCTTCAGCTCCCCAGACTTGGTGTCTAAATTTCTCTCATTTGTCTGCGCCAAGCTGGTACAGATAACGCTCGCATCGTGGAGCTCGACTAGCTGCTGGAAATTCTGAAGGATCGGAATATGTGCGTTCGTAATCCGTTTGGGAAGCTGGTGCCACTTTCGGATTGACAACTGAATGGATTCATCGCATATATTATTAAACTCCTGAGGGCCTTCTTGCTTCCCGTGGAATTTGAGAAGAGACATGAAAGCCTGGAAGAACGTCCGTCGAGGAGTTGGGGCATCGGAAACAGATTTTATCAAGGAATCCAACTGATCACGATTCGCCTCGCCCTGCCAATTGTCAAGGTTTCGCCAGGTCGCTTCTAAGAGCAGGTCGTTGAAGTTTTCATGCTTCGCGAAATCGCTCAGTATCTCCCATTGCTGTAGCTTCTGCGCACATATCATCCAGTGATCCTCCCAAAGGAAATACTCTCCTTGCGAGAATGGAACTGCGCCAGTACGCGCCTTGATTTGTGCTGACTCGTACAGTTGCTGTGCCTTATCCCACATCCCCTGTTGTTCATAAGACAGCGCAGCATTGGTTTCGACAAATTTACACCGTCTACGCCAGGTGCCGTAGAACAAGTCATCCTCTTGCAAGCCAGCGTAAAGTTCAACAAGAGCGTCGAGGTTACTTTCACGAACGGCGGGGGTGTCGATCAGCGGGCTAATAGCTGATTCTTCAAGAGCACAAGCAGCAATATACCAAGCATCGTACGTGCGACTGAGATACTTCATGACATGCGGTGGGATCTTGAAACGCGGCTTAGCTCTAACCACACCTTCGAGAAGTGCCTGGATAACATTCGGTCGGTCGTCAATTTGCCCGCGATGATATTCGCGCGTTAGCAACGTTACCATGCCTTTCTCCAAGTCGCTTCGCTCATCCCGATTCAATGTAGACCAACAAATAGTAAAGAGTGTCACCCAGACCCGATAAGCAAGCTTGGTATCTGCGTGCTGAAGCTGCGAAAGAGGCTCCAGAATATCACGAACTTTAACATCACCCAATTCCTGGCAGAATTTTCTATGGTCTGAAATTAGAGACTCTAGATTGCTGTCTACCATCAAACCATCCTTTCTGGGATCTTTCTCTGAGCTTCCGAAAAGGAATGCAGTGGGCGAAACTGTAAAGTCTTCCTGGTGGAGTCGAGCGGGTGTGGTCATGTCTATAGAGCCAATAACCAACTGAGACGCCTGCGTGAGCCAGAAGGAATCGGCAAGCGTGTCCCAATTTTGCGACGTCAGCACATAGCTGAGCCGAGTATTTGCAGATCGCGTCAAGCTACGGTCAAAAATGGCCATGAAGCGATTGCGCATTTCGACATCTTGTGCGCGGGTGCCGATGAGGAAAGCGTGTTCCAACCGAACGGTCAACTCTGTTCTCGTGATCTTGGGGTCCTCGTAGATGCGAATGACCAGCTCCAGGAACTGTTTGAGGGGTGTCTGATCTGGTCTGGATTCGAAGAGCAGCATCTTATGCAACACTGCAGTTTTCTCCTTGAGCGTCGGCCATGACTCCGTCGAGTCGAATATCCAAGACTCAGCCATTCGCAGGATCTTGGTACAAAGGCGGATGTCCTGGGAGCGCTCGACAAGCTGAGCAAGCACGCTAAGGAAAGGTCTCCGCTGTTCTCCTAGGTAGGACATCCTCGTAGCGAGCAGATCAATAGTCTTTGAAATTAGGTCGACGCCAATTTCAAACTCTGGATCATCAGGAGAAGGGTGTTGTTGTTCCCCAGGACGCATATTGGCCATATTTCCAGCAGAATTGGCAGAGTTATTATTGCCGCTGTTCGCGTACGCGGCTACATGATCCTTCGCAAGCTTTAGTGAGAATATCTTCATGACGTGAAGAACATGCTGGTCCATCTCTCCTGGTTTACACTTTGACAGAGTCCAAAGGATGTTGATAGCTGCAATGTAATTGCTGGCGGATAACGCCTCTGTGGCGATTGCGGAGAGGTACGTAACAAACTCGGAGGGAGAAGAATCAACATCCATCGCATCTTCATCTTCGGGCTGGTCATCCGCAGGCATGGCATCCAAAACACGTTTGACCGGCGGTGGCAATGAACCAGTATCCGTCTCATCCATGTTTCCATGTAGGCAGTCCTGGATCTCAGGATTATCTGATCGGAGGGGCTTCTCGAAAAGTTTCTGCAAAAGAGTAGAACGGCTCACTATCCATTCATTAGGTTTAGAAGCAAGCAAGATGCGAATAACCTGAAGAGCATTGATCATGTTGGTCGTGTGCTTCTCATCAGGCTTGTCAGCTTTCTCCCCACACAGAATCGGTTCCGTCACTTTTTGATACAGATCGATATCCAAGTCACCCCAGTACTCAGGAGACATAAGGCCTTTCAATAACTGCATAGCCTTCTTAATCATCTCGCCATGGAGAATAGGAAGCGCAGACCGCGAAGTGCTCCTTTCCCGGAACCTCGACGAAGGGACTTTGTACCTCTCGGGAAGGCCACAGATAAATGTAACGAGATATTTGACAAGGGCGGTGCGGAGATCAAGAGGAACCATGTATTCAGGTCGCTCTCTCAGGGCAGGCGGGGCCAAAGCAGCGGACGGGGTAGCCTGAGCCTCTTCTGTAGCAAGTGGTGGCAGCACACTCGCCTCCCGCACACGCCTTTCTTCCCACGTCCAGATAAGGCCGACCAAGTTCAGCGCCAGCTTCTTACTTTCGTTAGACGGGTTTGGAGGCCCAGCGATTTTGATAAGAGACGGAACAATGAGAGGTACGAAATTTTCTCGAGATTCATAGAATAGATCTGGTTGTCGAACGAGGAATTGGAAAATACTCTGGACTTGTTGCAGGTTCGCCGTCTCCTCAGCTAGAATGCGCCGTGGCCACCTAGACCATAAAGGGTACCGCGAATCTCCTCCGGAAGTTACCCGCTTGGGAAGTACAGGGGATAGAATGTCCAAAGCCTGGGTCACTAGCGCCTTGCCTTCATTTTGATGGGCTCGCTGCAAGGCGACATATATCTGTACCACGATCTTGGACGGGGTCTCATAGTGCGAGATAAAATAGCTGATTAAAACGTAGGCACCGTACTTATTAATAATATCCTCCAGGCGAATATAGCTCCAGGCAAACTTGATGATATCTTTGCGGGTATCTTGAACGATTGTATGGTAATACTTGATCAGCAAGGCAGACAGCTGCAGCAGCTCCATGCGCGAATGGTCCACACCAGGCTGGCTAGATTCTTCACTGATGTCGCCTAGCTGTGGCTTCCAGAGTCTGTTATGGATGGCCTCGGTCATGGTCTTATCCACTAATCTCGGGCCAGAAGTAGGCTGCTGGCCCCAGTTGTTCTTCACGTCCATTGCGAAGATGGGGTTGACCAGGTTGTGGAATACATAAGTTTTCATTTTCTGTGACACGTTGCGCTGGCCATAAAGGTCCAAACAGCGCATGACAAGCGTGCGCCGATAATCAATTGATTCGTTAGTGATAATGTTTTTATAAAGGAACTTAGGAAAAGCTAGAGTCGTCTTGAGCTCGCGAGCGGATAACCTATTGATGATCTCAAAAAGGAAATCCATGTCATGTAGTGAATGTGTCAGGTATGACAAGAAAATATGCATGAGCTGATCTTGAGCTTGTTCAACACGGAGACGCTCGTTGGGCGGCAATATGTCGGCGCGGAGCTTACTCTCGAGGTCCCGTCCCGCGTTCATGAGGTGTCGCTTAAGGTCAGGATTGTTTTTCAACCAGCTCTTGGTTGGGTCATGGTAACATATGGCGTAGATAACATATATGGCATTAATGACGACAGTGTTCTTGCTGTTGTCGACAGGTTCCCGTACAAAGGCAATGGAAACCAGCGTATCACCCTCCGCCACAATAGCGGACCGTATGGCTTCGCTCTCCTGGTTCACTAGTATCTGGCCAAAGAAACGACCATATCTTTCGTCATTCAAGCGAACACGGAAAAACTCCCATGTTTCCTGCGCGTATCGATTGAGATATTTCACGAGCGGCTTTCTAAAGGGGCTATTCGATGTTCTCCGCAATCGTTCTTCTAGAGCCAAAACCTTAATCACCAATCGCTCCATAAAGGTCGTCGCAGCCGGGGGCAAGAGATGGAAAATATTAAAGGTAGCAGCGACAATTTTCATGGATGCGCTCTGTTCAATGAGCGTAAACGATACTCGTTGAAGGATGTTATCATCGGCAATGACCTTCAAATGGTCTAACAATCGAGAACCAATTTCCACCTTGAAATAGTTTGTGAGCAGGGTGAGCAGCCTGGCAAGGCCATCAAGACCCGCAACACTTAACCGCTTCGGATCCTGCAGGTTCATAAGGATGGGGCGAAGACCATTCTGTAGCAAATCCTTCGGTAACTTATTCGTCTGCGTCAAAACATCGCGCAGACCAGAGTTTGCAGCCTCAATAATCTCCGGCGAGCGAGAATAGAGCGATTTGAAGAAGACAGCGATAACACGCGCACGACCCGTATTCTGCGGGCCACTCGCGAAATCCGGGAAGCTCATTGCCATAGATAACAAGCGGAGGCAGGAGACTCGGAGGTTCACAATTTGCTCTGCAGTCTTGAATTCATTTGGCTTCGGCGCGAGAGACTCGTCGTCGACGTCAACCAGTGCCAATGACTCCATCAGCAGTCTATTTAACTGATCATTGAATGTCACGATTCCATGATGAAGACCTAAACAAAAAGTGATGGCATCGATGAATCCAATCTCCGTAGGAAACGGCAAAGCGCGCAACGGTTTATTAAAGATCGGTTGCAAAAGCCTATCCTTGACAGGCGCGAGGAGCTCATGCTTCTCAGCACCGACAGCTTGCGCAATAGTCTCAAACGCCTGTTGGGAAGTCTCGCGTACGTGTTTACTCATATGCGAGAGCTCATAGCTGAAAAACCCACAGAGGCTGGTCAACCTGCTCTTCTCATTCTTCAAATCCTCCTTGGACACGCCAGTTTGACATCTGCGGAGAATTTTATCTAGCGTATCACGTGCTTGTACTCTAGTGCTAGCAGGTAAATCAGTCGGCGTATCCTTGATGACATACATCAGGGCCCTGACGAACTCCGCCTGCCGATCAACCAACCACGGCGTGCCGAGGTCAAGCTCCGTAACAAAGACTTGGATCCCTAGGCTTCCACCAGCTTTCGTAAACCACTCTTCCTCATGGCAGTTGTGGCAGAATACCCGCGCCAGGTGCGAGAAGAAGGAGAGTTTGGCAATTTTGTAAGGAGAACCGAAGATAACAGCGGCTGTATCACGCACAGTAAGCATGGCGCTCTTCGCCGCATCGCGAACACTAGGATGATCTGACGAAAAACATTCCACAAGGGCATCCGCAAGCACTCTGGTGTCCAGGTACATAGGGCCTTCTCCTGAGTTAACGTTGAAAGGTCTCCTAGCGTGCCTCGCTTGCGCGAGTGATCGTCCAACTTCAACAATAGTGAAATGCCGACAAACGTCCGCGACGAATGTAGTTGCGCTCTGTTTTAGGTCCGGGATAGTAGTCGCGATAATGCAGGCTTTCAATAACTTCCTCATCGTCTCCTCCTGGGCCGTCTTCTTCGGAATCGAGCCACTCCGTTCAGATTTTTCCAGAATATCCGGTCCGACTAGTCTTCCTTCAGCCAAGTCGTTCGCTTGCAATCGCACCAGCGTAGCCAATTCCTCAGGCGGATGTTCAAGGCCAATATAAAGCTTCAGCTGAGAACTCAGCATATGGTACGCTTGCTGTTTGTAATGTGTATCAGAAGCTTTCGCTTCCGGCGTCCTAGGTACTTCAAGCAACTTCCCCAGAGCCAAATCTATCCCAATATCCAGAGGAAACGCGCGCTCCTTGCTTGCACCACCGATAAGTTTAACATCTATGCTGGGGATATCATCGGCAAATTGCTGAAAGGACAATTCTGGCGGATGGTTGAGGAATTTCCGATTACGACCACCTAGTTTACCCAAGATCCGCATGGTGGTATGAGCATGGAAATGGCTGTAGGGGTTTGGACGAAGATGATCCCAAAGTGCAGTCATAAGTTCATCCACGATCGGCGCCATTATTGGATCTAGATAGGCTGCGGTTAAGTTATCAACACAAAGCTCAAGTGTGCGGAGACCTTGGCCAACGAGTTCGGAGCCAGCCCGAAGTGCAACGACAATGGGGCGCATGAGGTGGCTGAGATGGGGGAGTAGATGGCTGAGACGGGCTGGAACTGTCAATGTGAGTTCAACGTAAAGATCGCGTTCTTGGGGTTTCCGAGCGCTTAGGAGGAGGTTATTAAAGGTCTCGAGAAGCATCTCCAGGAGCGGTAGAATTTCCTTATACAGGAGTTCGAATCTGCCCCCACCAATACTTCGGAACAGCGAGCGGAGGAGGAGGAAATAATTCATCGGCTCCTCGGCTGTAACAGAGAGCTCTATACACTTAGTAATGATTTTGGTGAGGTGCGGGTGCAAGACCTGCTCGTTCTGAGACGAAAAAAGCGTGACAGCCATAAACGATAGCTTGAACATCCTCAGCAGGATTCTCGACTTGGACACATCCGAAGTCCCGACCTCATGAATTCGATCCATGAGGTATTGCAGCACCATCCCAGCGAAGGCCGGAGAAGTCGCTTCACTTGCCAGGAAAAATTGGGGCAAATGCAATAGCGAAGAATGTTCAAACATAAGCTCATGCAGATATGGAATCTCAGTCTCAAAAACTTCGTGGAACGTAGCTGTGTCGATGCAATGGAAAATAGTGCCGAAGGTCTCAAGGAGCTCTTTCTCCTCTTTACCCATCTGTTGCATATACTGACTTGCAAGAAATTCCAACGGCGAAGAGTATTGCACTTCAGGCTCTGTCTGATCGATCCCGTAATATTTGAAAACCCTAGCCCCCTCATGGAACAGTTTTTTGATCACCGCGACCTCCTCAGCCTTGTACCCAAACGAAACTTCGGGCCAGTTGGGCGGAACAATGGTCTCATCGATGTTGATGTTGTCCGGATTAGTTCCTTTCAGCGTATAAAATAGGCTCTTTAGCCCCTTCACGAGATTATTGAACAGAAACTTATTATCTGCAACGGGGTCTGCATTGCGCTCTCGCGGGTTTGAGGTCTTGATCGGGGCCGCGGAAAAGATATCGATTTCATCCCAATCCGGTGGGTTATCGGTTTCCGCGAGGTATGATTCCCTCTGGTTTTCTGGTTGATTCTTAAATGCCCGTGATAACTTAACCGCATTGTCAAATTGGTGATTCATAGCAGCAAACTTATCCCCAATAGCATCAAGAATCATGACCAAGAAGTATCTCGCATCCTGCTTATCCTGAAGTTTCGCTATGCGCTCTGCCATATTCAATAACAATTTGGCACTCATTGTCTGGAAACTAGTGCCAGGGAAATCGTCGTGAAGGTTCTTCGTGTAAACTTCCACGGTCCGGCGAATCTGATCGCGATTTAGTGACTCGCGGACATGATGTATGAGATCAGCAAGCATGCTGTATGCCAATGGTCGCATCGCCTCATAGACAGTTAGCCCATCGCCAATCAACGTCCGCTCGTCCAGGAGCTCATCAATCTTATCTAAAAAGATTTTGCGGTAATTGAAGTTGATAATATGGCGTATGGCGACAAGCAACTCCTTTCTAGAACTTGATTTCTCGCGCGGACAATCCTGCAAAAGACGTACAACGACACCTGGTAGAGATGGTAGAAAGTCCTGCAGCTGGTTCGCATACATCCGGAGCAGGTAGGCGAGAAAGCTCATCGTCTTCACTTGCGCGGTGATGAATTCACCAAAGGCCGCTCTGTTCTTGATCTCTTTGCACACCCCAGTGAAGATCTTGCCCTGAGCTGCGGCCTCTGCATGTGCCTTCTCCTGTGGCTTCGCCTGTAGAAGTAGAATGCCCTTAATGAGGGGTACGAAAACTTTGACGCTGGCAGAAACGACGCTGCGATGAGCTTGAAATATCGAAACGACGATGATCGGGCATTCCGCTAAAACTTTAAAGGACTGCATGCCTCTCAAAAGCTGCTGATTTGACTGCTGATCTGGACCGAGATCAGAAACGGAGGTAGCCGGAGAGCTGGGCCGCGGAGACTGGAAATTCTGTGATGTTGCACCCGGCGTTGATGGCATGCCTTGCCCTCCTGGTGCAGGGGTATCGAAAGTATCCCGAACGACCTGCTCCATTGTTTCAAACATCTCCTGAATAAGTTCCAGAAATGGGTTGACTCTCGTCTGGGTTGCCTTGGCCTGCCGTCGTTCCAGATCCATGATCGTCTTCATACAGAGGACCGCGTTGTCCTCATTCTCAACTCGAACAAGCTCTAGCAGGTGATCGACAATATCACCAGCGTACGGTTCAACATCGGGGAGATCTAGCGGGAGTCGATGGAGGATTTCAAGAACACAGTTCCGCAGTTTCTAAAACCGGTCAAGCAGATGAATTTGGATTCTTAGCACTCCGAAAACGATAGAGGATAAAGTCGTAGAAGATATATCATAAATGTATCCCGTACCTGTTCATAAGACAAACTAACAAATACCGGTTCGCCCTTGAGGATTTTTTTGAAGACCGGCCATAGCTTCGCAAGGAAAATAGGGTAACTGGGGCCGGCACATAGCTGCTCCAGCGAGTCGCGCAGCTCGATCGCGATATTGGTTCTAGTCTTAGTTTCTGAAGAAGAAGAAGATGGTAAGCAATCGATGTGATGTAAGCTTTAACACTATGCCAGTAGACAGAAATGTGGAACAAGAGGCCGCAAGTAGGACTGCGGTATACTCAAAGATGAAGCAAGAAAAATAGCGAAATGCCCCCATACCGATATTCACATCCGCCAACCGGGTCGCATAGACATCAATATTCCGCTCTATAGCCGCCGTCGCACTAGGAGAGCTAGCCATCGTCGTAGCCATTGAGCCCTACTCCTCTCTCTCACAAAAGAGAGAAATGAGAGGCAAGCGAGAATAGCTATTAGGTAGAACGGAGCTTAGTTAAAACCGCCAGGCCCCCTCCAGCGGGGCCTTGCGCTAGTTGTTTTCAACCCAGCGCTCTAGCAAGTCTCCATTCGGAGGGGTGGTGTCGTGGTGTCTCGGCCTGTTGCTCAGGCTCTGCTTTTGCTGCCGCTGAGCTGTGTGCCTTCGGTTCCCCCACGTGTCTAGAAGCGTTTAAGCGCGCGCAGAGAGAATGGCACAATTTAAAAAATATATTTTGGCCAATGGGAGGATAATTAGTAAAAATCAAAGCAGTGGTAAGAAGAGAATCGTGAGTCGTGATGGCCGGGGGGGTGGAAGAGGAGGCAGAGCGGAGGGTGGAAAGGCGGAGATTATTGCGGGCGGGAGAGACGAAAGAAAGAGCGATGGATTGAATTTCTGCTCCGGGCTGGGGAACGGTAGAGACCCAGTAAAATTTACTAGGTCCGGATAGGTTTAGCGCATGCGGTTATCGCGTCTGGATAAATATTATCCCGCGCCTACGATCGCGTAATATGTTCAGTCAGGTGCTTGGCTACCTTAAATAGCCGCGGAGAAAGTGCCTGCAGACGTTGATTCAAACAGGAGTCTGGATGGAAAGTGGTTGGTCAAATTCATTCTTGTCAATCTCGCAATTTATGAAGTTCCTTTGAGGCATATATGTGTATAGCTGTTTAAAAGCAAGAACATGAAGAAGTAGAAAAGCAGAGAAGAGAACGAAAGGGCTAAAAAGGAAGACAACGCTAATGAAATTTGAAGCAAACAGAACGGAAAAACAGGGGACGAACGGATAGTTGAGTTTATAAGAGATTACAGAAAAAGGGAAAAAGGGAAAATAATTTTCATCTCATAGATAGGCCAATGAGCGAAAAATAAGGAGAACGAACGGGTAAAAACGCCATCCACCGAAACCAATTATAATACGTCTTTTATTCTCCTCTTTTAACCCGGGCAACAACACAACACAGTTCTAGAAGCGAATGCCAAACCGCGGACAAAAGAAAATGGAAAAGGGAAGAACCAAAAACCACTACATACGAAGAAAGTAAACTAGAAATGGAGAACACAGTCACAAAGATTTTCCGCTGTGCTTAACAGCAACACAAAACAGTAGGACAGAGGAATGGATAATGAATATGGATGTGAGAAAACATGTAAATCAAGCAACACACAAGCAGACACAAACACAGACAAAACCTACTCAAAAAAAGAATCTGCATGAATTGGTGGTTGTAAACAGGTATGCGCGAGGGACATGAGGCTGAAGGAGGAAAGCGGGCAACTGCAACAACAACAGAACATTGTAAAATGTGCATCTGTAGTTTTGTAGAAGTAGTAAAATCAAGATTTGCAAAACAGTGAGGGTTCATAAGTAGAAGATAAATATCAAAAAAGAAAAAGCAAAGAGTAAAAAGAAAACATCACAACATCATCACAGCATACTAAGTGCTATGCATTTCATTCGTAAGATTTTTAACAGAACTTTGTGAGGTGTATGAAGAGGTGTGTTCACTGGCACAAAGCCAAAAACAAAAGAACAGAGAGGAGAAGAAATCCAGGAATTCATCAAGAAAGAAAAGAGGATGCAAAACAAGAAAAGGCCAAAGGGACGGCTGGTGGAAGCGGTAGCGTGACGGCAAGTAAGAGCGGAAAAAATGAAAAAAGACACCTCATATCAACCGAACAAGAAGCTCCAGGAAACGGCAACCCATCTATCCACTCCACTCCACTCTACCTCATCGAATTGCTCCGTACCACAGTGGGCATCTGTGTTGAAGATGGGAACCCTCCCCCAGCATTATGATTATCAGTATAAATACTTTGGCTTCCAGAAGAACCCTTCCGCTCCCCACGTTTCCTACTGCTACCACTACCACGAGTTGCAGCGGCTGCAGTGCCAGGATTCTCACCACCACTCCCATATCCCGATCCCGATCCTGTCCTGCGCGAGCGAGTGTCATTGAACGATCCGTGACGGTGCCTCTGCTGGAATCAAACAACAGGGGTAATAAACCACGGCGTAAATGTTAGAAATTGTTTATCACATACATTTAACATCCACGCACATAAAAAGGAAAAGACAAGGGGGAAAAAAGGACAAAAAAGAGAAAAAAAGGAATTCTCGCTCTGGCTACGCAAGAAAAGCAAGAAAATACAGAGACAGAGACGGACAGAAAGAAAAAAAAAATGAGAATGTATATGGTTATTTTCTGTTTTGAAATAAGTCATTCGCCGTGAGAAGAAACAAACAAAATTGCAGAAATTGACGAAATGGAAAATGGTGAATGGCAAATGAGAAGTGACAGACATTGTGAAAAAGACGCATGAAATGGCTGGCTGCAGATACAAGGGATCTCGCTTTATCTCTCTTTCTATCTCTCTTGTTCTTCTCTTCTCCCCTCTGACTCACTTGAGTCCCCTGTAAATCTTATGAAGCACTAACCGAATTCAGGTTTTGCCCATCCCGCTCCCGCAACCGCTGTTCCTTACTCGCATTCGACTCATCTTGTAGTTTCAGCGCATTAAGTCGCTGTTGGCTGTCGTGCGTAACTGTGTCCATATCATCCGTGTGGCGAGATGATATTTGTGGTGCATCGGATGATGGTGGTACAGATGATGTAGTCGCACCAGCATTAGTAGTAGTGTTGGCCAATAGTGGAGATGGCCCCGTTCCTGCTCCTGTTATGCTCTTTCGAGATTGAGCTAGCAGCTGCAGCCTGTCCCATTTGCCCTGTCTATTCTTCTCCCGAGCTTCTGCAGTCGATTGCAGTTCTGTGTAATCGTGGGAGCAATCATCGAATAATTGTGGGTTGATTTCCATGAAAAGTTTCATGGCGTTGTATACCATGCTATGGATGGTCCTGTGGGGAGGAACAGGAGATCAGTAAGGTACGTCGTCGATTTTGCACGTTCAAAAATATAGATCTCACCTGTTCCAATGCCCTTTTGAATTTTCGTATAGCGGAGCAAACATGATTGGGAGGATAGTTTCTACGTTATCGGTGACAAGATTACAGAAGTACTCATTATTCCAAAAGTATAATGCCCGTTCAGCCACCTGGATAGAGATATGTTTAACAAAACGATCCGGAGACAAAATTTGTTTTTAGTGATGGAGCGGAACATACCTGAAAATGGGGGCTGGCCACCGATTTTGCCAATTGGTTGAAAAGCGGCTCCTGGACTTTGGCGAATTCTGTGGGATCCATGACTTCAAAAATATCCTCGACTTCATTCAAGAACATGACTTCCTTCGTGCTGTTTACCTTTGGCCAGTATCGGAGCAACCCAAGAACGACCTAGGAAAATACAAGAGTTAATTTCAGCAAGAGAAGTAAAGCGGATGTAAGGGGCGAATAAATGGGTTAGAATTACCTCTTCAGTGAGTGCAGAATCTTTTTCGAGGAACTGAACGATGCAATATGCCAGCTGGGGGTGATACATGCTCAGACTCTTCACCTTATGTAGGGGAATCAAAACACGCGTTAAAAAGAGTTTGTGCTCCTCCTTTAGTGGGAGGGCGAAGCCGTTAATAATAGAACCAAGAATCTCGAGAAGTTCTGCTACTCCATTGAAGCGTTCCGTTTCGTACATGAACTGGAAAAAAACATTGTTGATCGACCGTCGAATGTAAGAACGCAGGTTAAGGAATTTGCCGTAGATGCGGTGGAGGGTTGTTTTGAGGAAGTCTCGTTCGCGGGGGTCTTCAGAATCAAAGAGTTCTAGTAACTGCCCAATAGGTCAGTATTTTTTTTTGTAATTCTAGAAAAAGCTATGGGGGTAAAAGCACAAGCCAACATACTTGTAAAACAAACTGATGGTCGATATATGCTTTTGCTATATTGGTATTGAAATCCTGGCTCTCGATGAACCGGAGGAAAAATTCATAAACAACCTGAATATGCGGCCATGCAACTTCAAGAACCGGCTCATCCTCTTCTGGGTCGAACGCGTCTCCTTGAGGATTTACTGGTGGAGGGATAGGGCGAAAAAGGTTTTTGGCGAACATATCCACCACGCGGGGATACATGGGGTCGGTAATGACAGATCTGTTGTTGGCCACGTAGTCTAATAATTCATGCAGAGCCAGTCGCTTGATCTCCTTGGATTTCATATCGCCAGTCGGATCATTGAAGTCGAAAATGATATTGCACTGGTCAATTTTTTGCATGAACAAATCCTGGCGCCGATTCGGAGGGACTTCGTGGAAACCCGGGAGTTTCTCCAGTTCTCTTTGGCGCTGATCGGATATGTCGAACCTCGAGGAGTGTTGTCGTTTGGGGGTCCTGATACCTTCAGGAACATCCTTAGGAGTTGTTTGTAATCGGTCGAAAAGGTGTGATTTTTGACCAGCCTTTGGTGGCTGGAGATCTCCAGGCATGGTCTCTGCAGCCCCGGGAGGAGGAATGTGCTAAATTTGTTTCTCGTTCGTCAGCAGCCAGTTATCCACACCACATAATATCCAATACCATATGAAGTGAACCTGATCGCTCGCAAAGGATGAACATTGTGGGAAAGGGAAAAAGAAATAACATACCGGTGCGCTAGGGCTAATAATTACGCTTGGAGCAAGCGACTGTGGTTGTCGAATCGGTGTTCCGAGCCCATTTCCAGGCATTTGACCCGAGTGCCCTCCCATGTTTTGTCCTGGAGGCATAAAAAGCTGGGCGCTTTGAGGAGCGCTTAGCTGAGGCTGAGTATTGTTATGGATAGCGCCAGCTGGGGGTCCACCACCGTTGCCGCCTTGTAGTCCAGCCTTCCCTTTTGTATCGTTAACTGTCGTGGTCGAGGTGGTAGGGGTGCCATGATTGGAATTGGCCGGGGAAGGGCTAGGGCCTGTCGAACTGGAGGTTGTGTTTTGACCTGGAGAAGATGTTCCGGAAGAATCTTTCTTCTTTGAAGACTTGTTTGAATCTTTCGCACGGGACAGCTGTTCATGCTAAAGCTGTCAGTCAATGCCGGGTTCATCATACCACGAAACAAAATGTGTCCATAGCTCCAAAACACAGAACACGAAAATCCACACGGTGTTGGTTATGTGGGGAGGGGGCCCTTACCACTCTCTGTCTGAAACCCTTCATGGTAGCTTATATCGGTGTGGTGGTCACATGTACAAGATCCGCCAGTGTTCAGCCAGTCGACCACGATTATCCGACAGCCAGCGGATTAGTCGTGACCAGCAGCTGTGTGAATTTCGAGAGGGAACGGAAAAGGCAACCCGGGCGGTATATTTATTCTAAGTGAGCGGCATATGAATGAGCACACACTCCCTAGCGCGGATTAAGGGGCGCCAGAGACGAAGAAAGCGCTCTAGCGTATATGTGGCAGGGTTAAATTGACCCAGGGAACAATCGCCAGGAAATCAAGGTGAAGGAAGTGCCATATTCGAATTGAAAAAATAAACGGGAGGAATGGGTTTAGGCTTGTGCGAGATGGTGTTTTCTTGAACGAGAGCAAAAGGGAGAGGAAGAGGAAGAGGAAGCGATGCTGTGACTCGAAGGTGGGCGGGGCAGTGGCGGAGTTGCAGGTTTGCACTCTCCAGGCGAAAGATATACAGTAGTTGAATGTTTAGGGGAGAGCGAGCGAGGGGGAAAGGTGGTGAGGGAGAGATATATAGAGAGAGAGGAGTGGAGACATCGAGCCGAGCCTCAGGACCTACCGAGTAGAGTCACGTAACGTACCTCAACAACCAAGCAACGACAATTGGAAATCCCAAAGTTCTGAATAAAAGGAGGCAGCTGGTATTGATATTGTGGCTTGAAGGGAGATGGGCAGTAGCGGAAGCGGATGTGAGCGACTTCAAGGGGCGGTGGTGGCAGGGCGGGGGTCAATCCCAGTAGGCCGTATGGTTCGGAAGGGAGGGGGGACGGGAGGGAAACAAGGACGGATCAAGCGCGAAGAGGCATAGGTGGGGCGGAGAGGATGAAGTAGGATGAGCCAAAGGGGAGACGACGGCTAAGCAGAGGTGGCAATAGTACAGGATAAATTACAGCGGGTGCAGCACAGACAAGAGCTGGATAGAGCTGTTGGTGGGAGTTGTAGATGTCGTCGTTGGAGGTGGTTGTTGTCGTGGGAGAGTTCGAGTTAGCGTGGTTCTGGTGTAGACTCCGAGCAGGCATGTCTTGGCGCCACTCCTTTGCGGGTACCGCTGTAGCTTGGCGCAGGTTGCCTGATGCGGCTAGCGGGGGGAAGGTCACATGGTAAATCCGTTGATCTCGAGAACGAAGGGGATGAGGATATATAAATACTATGTAACTATGTGTAACTATAATACACTGCTCATGCAAACATGTGGATTATACAGAGTACTCTATCATTGTGATGTTTTTCTACTCAATCGTCAGTAGTTAGTTCTAGGCTAGGGAAGAAGCAAACCCTAGGTGAAAGTTAGGAACGCGCTCCGCAGTGCCTGCATCAGCCCATATAAATATACACATATATATAATACCTATATATGTCAAAATATTCTCCATCCACTGCGTGTGCTGGGTGACAAAAAGGCAGAAATGGAAATGAACATATCTATCCGGTTATCACTTTAAGTTCACATACCAGAATTTTCACATCCTTCAACCTTGGAATTGTCCATTTTGCCATATGAGTGGTTCAACCGACCCGGTACAAACCCTCTTCAATATGTCACAACCGCCTCATGCCCGCGATCGCACTTCCCCTTGGTACTCGATTCCGGCGCGCGAGATCGTTACTGTGGAACATCCATGTGTGGTGAAGAACCTAGACAAAGGGATCGAAACCCTCAATGGAAACGGCGGCATTCCAAGGGCAAGCAGAAACAAGTCCCCCCCACCCTTTTCTCAACATGTCTATACAAAGCCTGCAACTGACATGCCGTAGATTCTAAATCCGCCACGTCAGGATGCTTCGATCGACCTATTCTTATCTCTCGAGGACGGCATGAGCAGGCCTTTGTCTTCAACCTGCAATCCAGCAAACAACATCTTGCTGAAGATTACCGTGCCCAAGCGGACCGGGCGCAAGCGCAAACGTGGTTCTGATGAGCCCTTCACCGATGACCTCAATGATGTTGAAGAGGCCAGTGAGCCTGCTAGCTCTGTCACTGGTAGAAGCAGCGCTACAGCGCCGTCCCGTGCTCTAAACGCGCGGGCTCTACTGCGGCGACTCCAGGATAACGTGGGCAAATACGAAGTCGAACCGATTGGCTGCGTCGAGCGAATGCACAACTTCCGTGGTATGTCGTGCAGGCGTAAACTGATCATATGTTATTATATATGCATGAATGCTTCAGTGCTGATGAAGTCGCAGGAATGCCGGATTTCGTCTACTCGACAATCTCTAGCCCGTTTATGACGAAATTCAGGGAAAATATCTTACCCTTCCGATGTATGTGTTATTTTTACATCCACTGAACCCGCGTCATTTTACACCAACTTCTTCCAATAAAACGCTAATACTCCCATTTAGACGACAAGCTCAAAGAGTTCCAATTCGATATGACCAAAGGGACTACATCGAACGTCGACATCATACCGCCGCCAGCCTTAAGCCGCGGGGATGTCCCCTTCAACTACCTGTGTGTGCACAATCATTTCTCTCATGTTAGACTATACCTAACGTACCCCAACGCAGCTACCGCCAAAACCCCACTGTCAAACAATCCATCGGCCCCTCCGGCGAAATAAAAACCACAAACACCCAACAAATCGTCAAAGTCCTCACCCACCTCGTAGCATGCGACGTTCCCTCTGTCCCAACCGCCCCTCGCGAAAATTGCCCCCCAATCCACACCCTCGACAAAACTCTCCAGGAAACCATCGCAATCCTCCAATCTCTCTTTGAAACCCGCGTGGCCTGGACCCGGCGCGGCCTGCGCAACCACCTCACCACCACCGAGCAAAAATACGCCCTGCGCCTCGCCGTGCCGTATGTCGGGTACATCTTCCGCTCAGGTCCCTGGCGTGACGCCATTGTGAAATTCGGCCATGACCCGCGCCTCCGCCCGTCCTCCTGCGTCTACCAGACATTTATGTTCCGCACGCTCCCGTCCAGCATAACTGAACAGCTCGAGAACGACAATGACGGCACCCCGGTGCCGGGGAACACATTGACGACAACATCGGTGTCAAATAGGCGCCAGACGCTCCCACGCGCCTCCGCCACTGGCATCAGCGGCGACCAGAGTGCGACGACTAGCCCCTCCCACATCTTCACCGGCCAAGCCCCGCTCCCCCGTGACGGCAAGATGTGGATGATATGCGACATCACCGATCCCATCCTCGCTCGCCTCCTCAAACCACCCTCACCCTCACCCCCGCCATCACCATCAGCAGAAGCCCCACCCCCCACCCCCGCTGTATGCGACCTCCTCTCCTCCGGCTGGTACGGCAACGTCACCCTCGCCGTCGCCAAGACAATAATGCGCGCCAAGATCCAGCAC